>CAKOAT010370709.1:337890-378643 GCA_932364175.1 Eruca vesicaria subsp. sativa
ACGATGTCTGGATGTATGAAAGACAAAGTCGCAACTCGCAAAAAGACGCTGGTAAAACAACTCCAGCAGCGACTGCTCCCACAGCCAACGCTCGCGCAAACGCTGTAGTACTCAACAAAATCGAAAACCTAATCGCGACTCTTCGCCACGGAAAGAGCAACAAAACAAGCTCACGATTTCTATCTCAGATCACTAAGGGAAACGATAAAATCTATCAAACCCCATAGTGTTTTTTGTTATTTCCGAGTTGGACAAATCTCACGCGTTAAGCAAAAGACGTTTTCCGAGAACCTTGCGGAAAAATAAAACTTGCTCTCCCAGAAACCGCGGAACAAACCGTAACTTACTCGCGAAATAAATCCTAGCATACTCGCGGAAAACCTTAGGCTGTTCGCGGAAAAATCCTTAGGTGACTCGCGGAAAAACCGTAGGTTATTCGCGGCAAAACCCTAGGTTGTTCGCGGAAAAACCCTAGGTTACTCGCGGAGAAATCCTTAGGTGACTCGCGGAACAAACCGTAGGTTAATCGTGAAATAAACCCTAGGTTACTTGCGGAAAAACTCTAGGTTATTCCCGGCAAAACCCTAGTTTGTTGCGGAAAAACTCTAGGTTATTCACGGCAAAACCCTAGTTTGTTCGCTGAAAAACTCTAGGTTATTCACGGCAAAACCCTAGTTTGTTCGCGGAAAAACTCTAGGTTATTCACGGCAAAACCCTAGTCTGTTCACGGAAAAATCCTTAGGTGACTCGCGGAAAAACCGTAGGTTATTCGCGGTAAAACCCTAGGTTGTTCGCGGAAAAACCCTAGGTTACTCGCGGAGAAATCCTTAGGTGACTCGCGGAACAAACCGTAGGTTAATCGCAAAATAAACCCTAGGTTACTTGCGGAAAAACTCTAGGTTATTCACGGCAAAACCCTAGTTTGTTCGCGGAAAAACTCTAGGTTATTCACGGCAAAACCCTAGTTTGTTCGCGGAAAAACCCTAGGTTATTCGCGACAAAACCCTAGGTTGTTCGCGGAAAAACCCTAGGTTACTCGCGGAAAGCACCCTAGGTTTTTCGCGGAACAAACCGTAAGTTACTCGCGAAATAAACCCTAGGATACTCGCGGCTGTTCGCGAAAAAATCATTAGGTAACTCGCGGTAAAACCGTAGGTTATCCGCGGCAAAACCCTAGCTTTACTCGCGGAGAAAGCCCTAGGTCACTCGCGGAAAAACCCTAGGTTATTCGCGACAAAACCTTAGGTTGTTCGCGGAAGAACCTTAGGCTACTCACAGAATCGGGCAATACTATCCAGCCGAAACGACGGTGAGTTGGCCAAGCAACCTAGCTTGCCATCTTGGCGAGCTGACCGGCTTTCCACCTCGTCCCAAAGGCACTGACTTTTTCCCGAGGGTCCGCACAATCCAACTCATAGCTATAGTGAGCCGGACCGTACTCTAAACAATAATCGCACTGCTTTTCGTTTCGTCTCAATCAAAGTTTTCGTTGAGGTTTTACCACGAAAACAAGATATCTTGATGAATCGGGACTGTGCTCGCCGACTCACCATTAGGAAAGTTGGACAAGCTCGATGGATCGAAACATCTCCATCTCGAATCTTGATTGAGACGCTTTTTGTTTCGTCTCAATCGTACTTTCCGTTGAGATTCTACGACGAAAACAAGTCAACTCGACGAATCGAGATCACCCGCGCCAAGCGTCTTAGCTCGCCGAACATAGAGCTAGCTAGCTCGCCATACAGCGAGCTGACCCAAGCGCCTGGCTCTCCCAAGAGACGCTGACTTCGCCCCAAGGGTAATCCAGATCGCCACACGACGAGCTGAAAAGGTTCGCCCGACTTGCCTTACGTCGAGCTGAACCAATCCTCGAGTTCTCTCGAAGTTTTGATCGCGCTGATTCTCGTTTCGTCTGAACCGGAATTTCCATCGGGATTTTACGATAAAACCGCAAAGACTTGTTTCTTCTTATAAGTTCGAATCAATCGTCTAAAACGGCAACGGTTGACTTAACACCAAAGTTGCCTAAACTATACGAGAAATCTGAACTCTCTAAACCTAATCCGAGTTTACGAAACTCTGCCACGCTAAGTCGAAAACGTCCAATCATAAACAAGTGATTGATTTTTTCGATATACAAAGCGCACCTAGTCGGTCAAATAAAACCAGCAGTCCGAAGAAACAAGAACACGGGCTCCGATGGTTAAGTCTTCTCCCCGCTCCGATACTCTCGCTGGTAATTCGTCGAAGACCGGTAGGTCAAAGGATGAAGAAAAAAGAATAGACGACCCCAAATCATCGATGAAGCTAAGGTATGTCCGATTCGAAAATTTTATTACACTTCTAATTTCTCATAGGTAAGAAACGAAAAAGTCTTGTAAACTGCCAAGAAACCTAGAGAACTTAGAATGCTAAGTCGTAAGCAATTTTTGTCTATCTCGATTTCTTGTTCTCTAACCATTCAGGCATAACTCGCAAACCGATCCAATCTCTCGTACAACCGAGAAACGATCGCCACGCATTCAAACGTACTCATTTCCTAAAAGAAAAAAGGAGCTAGAGACGCTGACATCGTCTTAAAACCGACTCGCTCCTAGAAGTTCTCGTAAATCAGACATACTCCAAGTCATCTCCGATCCACCATGGTCTTTAATCGACCCGGATTGTCGATCATCCAAATCCTTCAAACGAAACTTGTCTTTCTTCTTTCGCCGAACATTTTTCCTCACATCAAGAAAACGCTTTCTAAAATAAGCGGAAAAATATTCGGACGATGCAACGCCTCGTCGAAATCATCCCAAAAGAAAACGACAATCTAAAAACCGTCTAAGTGCTAAAGACTGATCCAAACTGTCTGGGAAATAATCTCGAGGAATATACGGCATCTCTCGTCGCAATCATGCGGTTAGAAAATCTCTGCGAAACTTCAGAGCGAAACTCGATTATTTTCCGAAGTCATAAAGATCTTCTCAAACTTGATAAAACAAGTATAAGAGTCGAAATCTTTAGGCATAAAAGCATTGATCTCATTTTCCGTTAAACCAAGTGAGTCACGGAATAATGTCAAGAACATTTGCGGCGAAAGAAAGATCGGGAACACAAAGCAGCAATAGAGAACACGTCCTTCCTTCTCGCTGACTGATCCTATTGCTGATCATGTGATTCATTCCGCCCGAGAAACCCGCTAAAACATTTTGCGACTAGATCTCGGTGAAATAACTTTTGGTAAAACTCCACGAGTGACTCCGAAAAAACTATCACCGAAGAATCAAAAACTAAGCGGAAAGGTTTGTCGAAAAATCTGCGGAAACATTGTTAACCCAATGCGTCGTGCCGATTTACTAAATTCATCACCCTTTACTAATCCTTCGTATAGTCAGGATCATGTCATAACGAAGTAACTTTCGAAAATGAACGTAACAGTTTGTGCGAAAAGTACATTCCTTATAGCGAAAACCAAGCTATACGATCCGGCACTGAGCTACCAATCTAAACTTTTCCTCCTCGCGACACGATCCGAAAGATCTCACTCTTTAGCCATTCGGTTCACGAGCATCTGCTCTCATTCCTCCCGATTACATCCGAGAATGAGACCGCCCCGCAAACAACTCCGCACGGGCTCTGCATTGAGCTTCTTAGGATCTGTCTCCCTCGAGTTAAAAAAAAAAAACAACTTCCATACAAAGGAAAGTTTATACGAAACTTTCATCGTATAAATCAAACCTACAACAGAAAAACGTTTTCTATAAACACGGGCATACTTGGCATATCAAGCTCAACAAAGGCTACTTGGCTATTGTCCGATCGCGCTTCACTTCAATGCCAAGTTTACAAACCGACTCGACCTTTTCGATAGCACAAAAGTGTCGCGGTCTAATCCTCTAGAAAATACGACCTTGGCTGTGCGGCTGAACACAACCTTCACGCCAAGCCAATACATTCAACGGATAATGCAAACTTGTCAAAAATTGGCTAAGTTCTGTATTCTCGCGATTCACTCTATTCCCGAAGCAAGTTGCCAACAAAATCCGATGTATAAGAAAACGCTCGTACCAGAGTTCCTAAAGCCGTACGAATCTCGGAAGGTCAACACTTCACAAAGCACCGTAACGAAAAACGCTTCGTTCGTGGAAACAACTTACGCGACCTCTCGGTCCTAATTGCTCTAGCGAAAATCATAAAACTACCTAACATCCAAACAGGAATTTAAGTTTTAATTGCGAATATCCGCAAACGAACCAAAGTATTCCTGCGAAGCAGGGTTAAGACAAAACCCTCGCAGCACCGCGCAACATCTTCGAGCCCGCAAACGATCCGAACACGAAACGCGGCATATAAAATAAAAACCAACTTTCGGCACTGCGAGACGTCGCAGACGCCCGGAGATTAGTTTTTCGACATAAATGCCTTCCTTGATAAAGTCATTTTCTTGGAAGACCTAACAGTCCGTCCGCGACTATAAAATTACGCAAAACTTCTTAACGTACGTATCCTTCGCGAAGGCCAAAACAACGTAAACATTTATCGCCTAAAAATTTTGTTGCTGATCACAACAAACTCGCAACAGTCCTAAACAAACTTAAGTTATCTCGCAGAGATAGCTCTCGAACACCCGACACAAGGGTAATAGCGCTATAAAAGAAATCCAAACTTTTGGTCAGCACTTCCGGGCAACTTAGAAATTGTTCCCGGTGAGATGCTCGGTTCCAACCAGACGAATCGTATAAGNAACTCGCAACAGTCCTAAACAAACTTAAGTTATCTCGCAGAGATAGCTCTCGAACACCCGACACAAGGGTAATAGCGCTATAAAAGAAATCCAAACTTTTGGTCAGCACTTCCGGGCAACTTAGAAATTGTTCCCGGTGAGATGCTCGGTTCCAACCAGACGAATCGTATAAGCCGAGAACCTATCGCGGATTCTAAAATGGTATGGAATCAGGTTAAAATCGCAACAGGCAAAACGAAAGCCGACTAGTCATCGCATAGCCTCAATCCGAAAGTAAACCTAGGTCTTGCCCTAAACCCAGCACACTGGTCACTAACGTCTCAAGGCATGAATCGAGATCCTAAAGGCATGTCTCTTCGTCTATATCTAAACGCTCACTCGATTTACTAAACATCCTAAAACGGGCAAACGAACAAGGCGATACACTTAGGGAAAAAGGAATGCGAGACGACAACTCGCAGACCTCCCTCAATATCAACTCATAATCTTCCCGCTACATTCATACGAATAAAAACACACTCTTAAAAACGAAAACTGATTTTTTAATAAAGCCTCAAAAGCGGCAGGGACTCAGAGCCGCACACGGCCAGTCCGAAAACTATAACGGCCACACTCGGCCAGACCAAACAGCCTACGAGGCTAGTCTCAAGGCTGGCAAAGGTCCATATGCCGTCGACATCAATATGCTCGATAACTCCTACACGACACATAACTAGTCTATAAAGGTCTCACTGCGAAACAGGTCATACGAACCTTAACTCCAAAACGAACTACGAAAGGCTTGATCCCCTCAAAAGGGTACGTAGGCAGCCTTCACAAGGCGCAGCCCTAATTTTAAACGCTTTCCGCTCCCTGGAAAGTGGAANTACGTAGGCAGCCTTCACAAGGCGCAGCCCTAATTTTAAACGCTTTCCGCTCCCTGGAAAGTGGAAAGATCACTTTCAACGGACCTTTCCGACCATTAATTCCGCCTAACTTAACTAAAACTGGTTAACCACTCGCAAGAACCTTACGCTAAAGGCTCAAGATTCTTACGAGCTGGGGGGCTAACTGTTGGGGTCAAAAACGGTACGACGGAATCAACGGCCGAAACTCCCGGCAGAAATATAAAAGGAATCGTTTTATAAAATCCGAAGAATCGTTTTATAAAACTCAAGGATCGTTTTATAAAACTCGAGGATCGTTTTATAAAACTCGAGAATCGTTTTATAAAACCCGAGGGTCGTTTTATAAAACTCGAGGATCATTTTATAAAACTCGAGAATCGTTTTATAAAACTCGAAGAATCGTTTTCTAAAATTCGAGAATCGTTTTATAAAATTCGAAAAATCGTTTAATAAAACTCGAGAATCGTTTTATAAAGCTCGAAGAATCGTTTTATAATACTCGAAGAATCGTTTTATAAAACTCGAGAATCGTTTTATAAAACTCGAAGAATCGTTTTATAAAACTCGAGAATCGTTTTATAATACTCGAAGAATCGTTTAATAAAACTCGAGAATCGTTTTATAAAACTCGAAGAATCGTTTTATAAAACTCGAAGAATCGTTTTATAAAACTCGAAGAATCGTTTTAATAAAACTCGAGAATCGTTTTATAAAACTCGAAGAATCGTTTTATAAAACTCGAAGAATCGTTTTATAAAACTCGAAGAATCGTTTTATAAAACTCGAAGAATCGTTTTATAAAACTCGAAGAATCGTTTTATAAAACTCGAAGAATCATTTTACGAAACCGCAAAAAACCGAAACAGCCGTAAAACGCGAACTAGTCACGACTAGTTCGCCCATGGGCGAACTAGGAGACACTCCACTAGTTCGCCCATCGGCGAACTAAGCCGGCCCGGCTTAGTTCGCCGATTGGCGAACTAGGAGTTACTCAACTAGTTCGCCCATCGGGCGAACTAAGAGTCACTCAACTAGTTCGCCCATCGGCGAACTAAGCCGGCCCGGCTTAGTTCGTCGATGGGCGAACTAGGAGTCCTTCAACTAGTTCGCCCATCGGCGAACTAAGCCGGCCCGACTTAGTTCGCCGATGGGCGAACTAAAGACTTCTCGGATATCCCGCGCCTTGATCTCCCGCATCCCCGATTCAAAACTTACGTCTTTCGACACGGTCGCATTCTGAACCACGGCCGAAAAGTCTCCCGTTCCGTCTCGATCCGACCTATCATTCAAGTTTTACGATAAAAACCGTAAAACTTCGCTTTCTCGGAAAGAACTCGAGGAAATCGTATAAAACGGCAATGGTTAAACGAAACACCGAACATTGCCTAAACTATACGATTTATTCGAGATTTCTCGTTGAAATCATAAAAAACGTGTTTTTAATAAAAAAACGTCGAGTAAATCGTAAAAAACGTATTTTTAATAAAAAGTCGAGTAAATCGTAAAACCTTACGATTAACTCGAGGAATTTATAAAAACGATGTCAGATCAGGAAACGATCCCGAAAAAAATCAGAAAACGGATTTATCGCAAAACGGCCCGGAAGAACCTAAAACGCGATAAAAACCCATCTCACGATCTTAACGGAATCTAACCCAAAGATTCGATAACGTTTTGACGATTTATTCGCAAAAGGAAAATAAATTTCAAGTTCGAAGATAAAAGAAAAGTTTGAAGATAAATAGAAGATTTCCGCAGAAGAAAAGGAAGGATCGAGAAAAATGGAAGATTCCCGAAATACTCAAATCCGGGCAAAATGGAAAGATCGAGGAGCACCTCAAGGAGAAGTCAAACCTTCGCGTGGACTCAGACAAGGCGACCCGCTGTCACCATATGTCTTCATTTTATGTACCGAAGTACTCTCAGCACTATGTACAAAGGGACAAGGGGACGGTTCTTTCCCGGGAATCAGAGTTTCTCGCGGTAGCCCACCTATTAATCACCTCCTCTTCGCTGACGACACGATGTTTTTTTGTAAATCAAAACCGTCTTGTGTCTCAGCATTGTTGAAGATCCTAGCGACTTACGAATCAGTCTCCGGCCAGAAGATTAATCCACTGAAATCGGCCATTACTTTCTCGGCAAAAACTCCAGTGAGCGTGCGGGATAGTGTCAAAGGACAAATGGAGATTTTTCTGGAAGGAGGTGTTGGTAAATACTTGGGTCTGCCCGAACAATTTGGTCGCAGGAAGCGGGATATCTTTGCCTCGATTCTTGATAGGATAAGACAAAAGGCGCACAGCTGGACGACGAGGTTCCTGTCCGGGGCCGGAAAACAAGTTATGCTCAAATCGGTGCTTGCTGCCATGCCCTGTTATGCTATGTCATGCTTTAAACTCCCAATCTCTTTATGTCATCAAATTCAATCACTATTGATGCGTTTCTGGTGGGATGCTAATCCGGAAAAGAAAAAGATGTGTTGGGTTTCTTGGGATGTTATGGCACTGCCAAAGTATGCGGGCGGACTGGGATTCCGTGATATAGAGACCTTTAATGATGCATTACTGGCCAAAATTGGGTGGCGATTAATCAATGAACCACAGTCCTTGCTTGCCCAGGTCTTGATGGGAAAGTATGGCAGTAACCAGTCCTTTATGACATGCCCAATACCAGCCACAGCTTCTCACAGATGGAGGAGTATACTCGCAGGAAGAGAGATCCTGAGGAAAGTTCTAGGCTGGGTGGTGGGCGATGGTGAAACTATACGAGTATGGGATTACCCATGGTTATCTTTCGAGACACCAAGCCAACCAATGGGTCCAGCACCTTTGAATGACCTTTCTCTGATGGTAAAAGATTTATTGTGTCCGCTTAAAAATAAATGGAACTTGGAGAAGATCAGAAACAGTATCCCTCAGTATGAGGACATTATTTTGGGGATAAAAACTAGCACCACTCAAGCTCCGGATTCTTTGGTGTGGCTATACGAAAAATCTGGAAAATACTCAACAAAAACAGGGTATGGTCTAGGGATGACATCTACCAGGTCACAAGGAGTAACAAATAATCCTGTTAATTGGTTGAAAGATGTATGGAATGTCAAAACAAGTCCCAAGCTGAAAGATTTTCTATGGCGTGTTGTTAAAGGTGTTATACCTGTCAGTGCAAACTTGGAGAAACGAGGTTTCCCAAGCTTCAACTGCAAAAAATGCGGTGCCCATGAAGATGATTTGCATGTGTTTCTTAATTGTCCTATTGCAGAGGAGGTGTGGAATCAAGTCCCGACAGCTCACAGGCCATCGAGTTTTACTCCCTCTGTGGCAATGCTAATCTCACAAGGCTTCTCTTATACTCCCCTGCCACCGACGGGGTTAAATACACCACTCTGGCCATGGATATTATGGAATTTATGGAAAGCAAGAGACCAGTTGGTCTTTGAGAATAGGACTTTCTCACCTCAAGAAATAGTTCTAAAAAGTATTAAAGATGCAAAGGAGTGGAATGATGCTCAATCCGGAACTACAGTCTCCTCGTCTAACAATTTAAACCCACATCGATTGCTCCCTTGCCTTCCTCCGGCCACACCACCTGGAGTTCTTGTCTGCAATGTTGACGCTGCTTGGATGGCGCCTTCCGGAGTATGTGGTATTGGTGGAATTTACTCAGGCGATAATGCTCAGAACTCAAACTTTTCTGAAGCTCACAGCCATGTCTCTTCAGCATTAATGGCAGAAGCTATTGCTGTTCATAGGGCGGTGTCCCTTGCGGTCTACTCAAACATCCGATCCTTGGCAGTTCTATCAGATTCCCTATGCCTTATCAATCTTCTGAAGAAGGGTGGGACTCAACCGGAACTGTTCGGTATCATTTTGATATCTATCACTTCATCTCTTTCTTTGATGTAATTTCCTTTGATTTTATCCCTAGAAAATTCAATGGAGAAGCTGATTCTGTGGCAAAATCAGCTTTATCTATGTTTGTAATGAACTCCAACCTTGGAGGTTAAACTCTGTCCGTTTAATGCAATGTTTGTTTGTTCAAAAAAAAAAGGGTGTGGGGTCAACTGACACCACAAAAATCCTATAAATTTCAGTTTATAGGCAATTGTTTATTAATGAACTGTAGTGCAGTGGTAGAAAAATGAGTTGTTGAACCCATAGATAAAGGGTTCAATTCCACCCTCTGACTCTTTATTTTGCTATTTTAAAAATTTACACAGTTAATAACCCACAAATATTTCTGGCTGGGCCCGCCACTGATTTCATGCAAATATATTTTTATATACTCCCTCTGTTTTTAATTATAAGTAGCTTTAGAAAAATACTTTTGTTGTTTTCACATTTCAATGCACTTTTTGTATATATTGAATATTCTGTACCCAATAAAATAATGCATGCATTTTTATGTTTGGTTGGATTTATACAGAAAATACTACTTTTTTAAAATTAATAAGCTTCTTAATGTTGATGCTTTTATGTAAAACACTTTACATTTAAAAACAGAAGGAGTATATATTTTTTATTTTGACAACGATAGGCTGATCTATTACTCAAGCTTAAGTGGTATGGGAATCCAGACCGGAATAGAATAACCAACAAACAACAGAGTACGGTAAAAAGAACGAGCAGCCTTAGCTAACGAATCAGCCACAGTGTTTTGAGACCGAGGAACATAGAAGATCTTAAATTCCGGGAAGCAAACACGCAGCGTCAAGAGTCTCTCCAATTCCGTCGAGAAGCTAGGCCAATCATGGGGGTTCCTGAGCATCGCTATCAATTCCTTGCAATCCGTCCCAAAGCTCTGACATGGCGAATGTTGAAGCATGTTCTCCATTGCCCACCGCAGTGCTTCCAGCTCAGAGTGCAAAGCCGACTCTACCCTACTCACATTTCGCATACCCATTAACTGGCTATTCCCTCTTCTATCCGTCCAGTTCCAGCCACATCCTGAGAATTGATTCGTAGAGGTCCATGAACCGTCTATCAAGCAGAGATCTCCTAGGCTTATGACCTGATCCTCTGGCCCTGTGTTCCCTTGCGTTATCACCATTTCCTGCTCATTAGCTTGAAACCAGGCAAGGCACTCACTTTCTGCATACCTGGCTAATTCCAGAGGATCCCTATCAATTCCTCGGAACAGTTTATTGTTCCGAGCCTTCCAGGTGTACCATATTAGCCACGGATAGGGGTCCCTATCTAACTCTGGTTCCATTATGTCCTTCTTCCTCCAGAATAGATAGTCCATGTTCGCGTATGTGCTCTGCAAAGGAAATAAGGTTTAACTAGTGGGAATGGATGATAATGCCCAGACCTATAAGGCGGGTGGACATTGAAAGATTGCATGTGCAATTGTTTCATTCCGTTCTCCACATCGCGGGCAAAAGTTATCACATCGCATGTGCCTATGATTTAAAACATCGGTAACCGCCACATGGCCTGTTATGATCTGCCACATAAGATGACACATCTTCTGAGGTGCTTTAGCTTCCCAGACATGTGCTTGGAGCTTTGTAATGCTAGGTTCACACACTATGTTGTCTTCCTTCTTCAGCAGTATGTTACGCGCCACCCAGTAGCCAGACTTGACTGTATATTGTCCACTCCTTGTATAGTTCTAGCAATACGTATCTCTACGATGTGTTGTACTAATAGCCATACTCCTTATGAGAGGTATGTCAGTTGCATCAACATAATTTGCCAACCTCTCCAAATCCCATGACTTTGTTTCCTGATTAATGAGATCACTCACTCTCATGTTCGGATGCAACACTAGAGCAGATGGAAACGCTGGTCGCGCTGGAGCTGTGGGGATCCATGGGTCCTCCCATACTTTCACTTCATAGCCTGAGTGGATTTTCTGTCGAACCCCTAGCAACAACAACTCTCGTGCCGACGAGATGCTTGTCCACACGTACGATATGCTGCTGACATTGAGATTTCGCAAAGGCGAGCTCAATCGATAATACCTACCCCTCATAACACGAGCTACCAGGGAATCTGGATTTTGAGCCAATCTCCACAACTGCTTTGCCAACAAAGCCAGGTTAAACTCATGAATCATCCTGAAGCCAATCCCCCCTTCCTCTTTGGATAAGCATAGTTTGTCCCATGTTGACCAATGTATGCCTTTTTCGGTGGGTTGGAACTCCACCAGAACCGTGCAATGGCACTAGCCAAAGCATCACATATCTCCAAAGGGAGTAAGAAGCAGGACATTACATAGGTCGAGAGAGCGAGCAGGATTGACTTTATCATTACTTCCTTTCCACCTTTAGAGAGCCACCTACCCGTCCACCCATTCACTCTATTCCTAAGCTTGTCCTTTAGGAGGGCAAAGAGCTTGCATTTCGAACCGCTTATATCCTCTGGAATCCCTAAATAAGTACCCATTCCTGGTTCATTTTGGATCCCAAGAGTATCTTTAATTTCTTGCCTGACCTCATGTCCGAGTCTCTTACCAAAGAGTAGAGAGGACTTATCGAAGTTGATACATTGTCCAGAAGCATGTCCATATCTCCTGACCACTTTCATTACTTCTTCACACTCACGGGGCTCCGCCTTGCAAAAGAAAAGGCTATCATCAGCAAAAAGTAGGTGAGATACCGAAGGACACGCACGCGTAATGCGCATCCCAGTTATCTTGCCCTGACTCTCAGCGTGATTAAGAAGGCTAACGAGCGCTTCCGTGCATAGAATAAAAATGAAAGGGGACAGAGGATTCCCCTGCCGTAGACCTCTCTGTGGAACAATATTCCCTCTTGGCTGTCCATTCATGAGGACCTTGTACTTTACCGATGTTACACATCGCATGATCCAGCTTATCTAGACTTCTGAAAATCCCATCTTCCGCATGGTGGCCTTAATGAATGACCATTCCATCCGATCATACGCCTTGCTCATATCTGTTTTAATAGCCATCCTCTTATTGCGTCCACTCGGTTTCGTTCTTAAAGCATGGAACATCTCCTGAGCTATCATGATCTTGTTGGAAATCTTACGTCCTGCAACAAAAGCCGACTGGGTTTCCGAAATCCTGTCTGGTAGGACCTTTTTCAATCTCTGGCATAAGACCTTAGAGATAATTTTGTAACAAACATTGCATAGGCTAATCGGCCGTAGTTGAGTCATCTGGTTTGGCTTTTCTACTTTTGGAATAAGGCATATATTAGTATCGTTTAAACCAGCTGGTATCGTGCCTTGAAATAAGAATTGATTAACCATAAGAGTTAAGTCATCCTTTACTATATCCCAAAACTGCTGGTAGAAAAGGGCTGTCATCCCATCCGGGCCTGGGGCTTTCTCAGGGTGCATAGCAAAAAGAGCTAGCTTCACCTCCCATTCTGTGACCGGGCGTGTTAGATCTTCATTATCCGCAGGCGTAATTGTAGTAGTAACTTCAGAAAGTGCTTCCTCTATCTCCTCTGGATTTGATGATTGGAAAATGTTTCTGAAGTAGCTTGTAGCAATGGCTATCAATCCTTCCTCATCCTCCACATCATTCCCGTATGCATCTATCAGTTGAGTTATCCTATTCTTCGCTCTTCTCTGCTTCGTGAGAGCATGGAAGAATTTAGTATTCCTATCTCCTTCCCTCAACCAGAATACCCGGCACTTCTGTTTCCAAAACAACTCCTACGCCTTAAGAGCGTCAGACAATTCTTTTAAGGCAGCTGCAATCTCCTATGTGGTTGCATCATCATTTGAGGATAAACGGTCTACCTTTTCCTTAAGCTCCTCCACACTTTTCTCTGAATTCAGATTGTGTTGCCTTTTCCAATCACATAAAGCTCGCCTGCAGCTTGCAATATGTTCTGTAATACTCGCATCCGGTGGGAGATCTGGCGACTTCCATCCTTTAAGTATAATTTGCCTAAGCTCTTCATTTTGAAGCCATCTCTTATCAAATTTGAAATTTTTTGATCTTCGCGGCTTTTTCTTAAGAATATCAGCTAGGACCGGACGATGATCCGATCCCCACAATCTCATATATTGCACTTTGGTATGAGGAAACTTCTCATGCCAATCCTCATTGCCAACCGCCCTATCAAGGCGACATCTAACGGTAGAATTACCTGCCCTTCTCCCAACCCAAGAAAGCATGTTCCCTGTAAAGGGAAAATCCAGCATACCACAGTCACTAAGCATCTGCATAAAAGGCAAGAAAGAACTATCTGTGCGTTGTACACCTCCCTCCTTCTCTTCATGGCACGTTATTTCATTAAAGTCACCGATCATGAACCAAGGGCCATTTCTTATTGTTGAGAAACGCGTAAGGCGTTCCCATACTAATTCTCTTCGTTCTACAACAGGATCCCCATAAACAAACGTCATAAAGACTTTTATTCCATCAATGACTGCCTCAATGTCAATCATTCTGTTATTCGAAAATAAAACATTAACTTGAGAATCATCATTATAAAAAAGAGCTAAACCTCCGCTGAGACCAAGTGGCTCAACGGTAAGTAATCGATCAAATCCTAAGTCGGCCTGAATGTCTTGCAACAGCAGCCTCCTGTTCTTTGTTTCAGAAAGGAACACAAGTCCTGGGCGATGCTTCTGACACATCTCCGTAAGGCGTCGAACTGTGAGGTCGCTCCCTATGCCTCGACAGTTCCAACTGAGTGTCCTCATTGATAAGAGCGGGAGGAGATTTTGGACCCCTCCACACCATTACTCCTACGAGAACTGTTTGAACTCTTTGAGGAGTCCGCCCGTTGTGTTACTGCGTTTGACAAATCCTTAGATGACGACCTGCGTCCCCTTGGTGATCCTCGACGAAGGAACTCACCCTTCTTACTTTGTACCCCCATGGGAATCCGAGGTCTTCCTCCTCCTCTATGCGATGATGATTGTTTCGGCTTCTCGCGTGTTGCCATATCTACCCGTCCTCTATCTTCCTCCGTGCTCTGTATATGGCTTGCCTCCATTTCCAATAGTTCTTCACCTAGCAAATCAACACCCTCATCTTTCTCAACCGCCATCTCTCCGCCTTCCTTGCCTGTTTCCATGGCCTCAGAATCATGTAAAGCTCCTATGATCTGAGCATCCATCGGCACCAACTTCTCCGTAGGAGAGTAAGTAAGTAACCACGGAGTGATACGTTTAGTTACGTGGTCATCATGAAGCATCTGACCAGGACTTACAATTTGACTCAATAGTCTCTTCCCACTACTCCATTGGTTATCTGCTCTCGTATCCCCTTCTTCCTGAGCAGCCGAAGATCCATCATTGAAACAAGAGTTCAAACCTTGACCTGAAGACTCGTGCTGTGACTTAGACTCATGACCAGCATCAGAGTTGCTCCTTGCCTTCCACCTCTGCGTTGGGCCTGTCTTCTCATAGGGGACATACCTAGACCTTCTATGAGTTGGACGCGAGGTGATCTTCCAAGAATTATGTTGTTTTCTCACAGCACCATCCTGATTATGGCGATAAGCAGCCCGTGCTTCATTCATGAAGCCACTCTCTCGATGCTCAGGTCTCGCCTCATGACTCCGTCGTTGTGTCTGTGAGGGCGGAGAATTCATGTGAGAGCCGCTTGGTCCATATTCCAGTCTCTCCTTTAATCTTCGTTTATTATTATCCAAGTTGGTCTGATCTCGCAGCGAAGGCTGCCGGTTATCCTTGACAGTAAGATCATGAATCCTTGTAAAGACTCCATGACTCTTTGGAATGGGCGCATCGAGTGGACAGTATGCCATCTCGTGTGTCATCATTCTGCAGGTTTTGCAGTACTTAAACAATTTATCATAGTTGATATGTATCGAAACTTCATCTCCTCCCGGTGACGCAACTTTCCTGGTGAAAGTAAGTGGCCTCCTTGAATCTATATCGATGAGCATGCGGCCTGCGGAGAGATCAACCGTGTCTACATGCCCAAGTCTGTTTCCAATGTTTCGAAGGTTTGCAATCGTCCACAGATGAAGAGGAATGCCAGTGACCTCCACCCAGAAGGGGATAACCCAAGGGTAGTCATCATGAACCACCGGTTCCCAACGGACAAGCACGAACATACAAAAGTTATAGTGGAACGGCCCTTGAGCTAAGACAAATTTGAGATCTTGCTCATTAGAAAAGTTCAAAAGAAACTTTCCGTTGCCTAAGTCGTTGGCAGTGATCTTATCCTGCATCTTCCACTGTCCGGGCATGGTTTGGATCAATTTTTCCACAGTTTGCTTCTTGCGGTTTAGAATTTTGCCTATGCGTGAAAGCTTATAGTCCCGAATAGTGACAGAGGTATCTTGTTCTGTGAGTTGTATGGGCGCATCATCATCGTCGATGTCATAGTTGATATGTTTGCCTCTCACCTCTGCCGTATGAACAGAGTTTAAACGAACCATATCAGAATAGGGATCGTATGCGATCTGTTAGTCGATAACTTGGGTCGATACAAATCGATAAGTGATGTGATCTATCTTCAAAGGACGTTGATAAAACAATCTCTGAAAGGATCAGAGACCCGTGGTGTCGAGGAATTCCAAAGGTAGCGATGGCTTCCTCATAAGCAGTACTCGGAAAAGAGATAGAAAGAGCTCGACTGTACTAGCGGTAGCCGGAGAACCAGAAACACAAACAGAGATCGGATGCCGTGCTGGGAAAGGAATCGACAAAGATCGATCCCAGACGCAACAGGAACCACGCTGGAGTATATATTTAAGGAGTACAATAATATAAAATTAAATCATTGGTGTATGTTGGTCGATACGCAAAGTGTATATATATTTTTATATTAGCTAAATATAGATTTAGCGAATAAACCAATTTATATATTTAAGAAAATACAATCCAATCCAAAAGTGTATATATATATGCACTAAAATGACTTACAAAAAATGCAATAAAATGAACTAGGGTCAAGTCGGATTTGTCTCCTGTGTTGCATTGATTATCATATTACGTGTTTTATTAGCTTGATGTCGACAGACCTAAAATGATAAGAGTTTAAGAAAACTATATCAACAAATCCAAAGTACAACTTAATTAGATTAGATCTTAACTTGATCAATCCAGGATTTGAACAAAATTCATTTACAAATTTTCCTTATCAATGGCCGAGCTTAACTACCTCATGCATGTACTCGGATTTGTCTCCTGGGTCACTTTGTTTTTGAGAATAGATTTGTTTTTACTCGACTACAAGAATGAGCACAGCGTAGCTTTACTCCGCAAGGTACTTAAGAGTTCTTTTTAACTGTGAATCACAAGTTGAGATTCAACATGTGAATCAAATTATTACATTTCCCGAAAAGAACGAAACTAGTGAAAAGGTAAAAGTATAAGATTCGCCTAAAGTTGTGAAACTTCAAAAGTCACTCCATTAAATGAAGTATATTATTGCCGCTCTCTAATTCGTAGTGGACTCAAGAAGAAGCTGGAATGAAGCTGGAAGACAGATGCCTAGTCCGGTCACCAAATACTGGAATGCGTATATTTTGTGTTGAGAAATTTGAATCTGAAACAGTTAGATATATCAGGGAACGTAATTTCAGGGGACGAGTTCTGCTCTTTTGTCCTGCAGGTTTTGCCAAAGCTTGTATGGCTCAATGGCCAGAAACTTAGGAGTTAGATCATAGGCCAAGATTTTTTACTTAGTTTATAGATCATCAACTCCTCAAAGCTATTGGGATTCTCTTGGTGGTGTTTTTTTTTTTTTTGGTTTGTTTCTCAGCAATCTTGTTATATGACCTTGTATAATGGATTCTGCACTCTTTATTTACCACGTCAATATTATCTTTTGTATACTAACAGTGTGTATGCTTAGACAGTCCCTGTCCCATTAGTGTACAATACTGTCATCATTTATTTTAATCTTGAGAACCAAAGACAATCACTTTTACTAAACCAAATAAATTGCGGGGCTAGCTTGCACATATCAAAACAGAGACTACAAGGATGAGCCCAGCGTAGCTTTACTCCACAAGGTACTTGAGACTTATTTTTAACTATAAATCACAAGTTGAGATTCAGCATGTGAATCAAATTATTATATTTCCCGAAAAGAATGAAACAAGTAAAAAGGTAAAAGTATAAGATTCGCCTAAAGTTGTGAAACTTCAAAAGTCACACAAATAAATGAAGTAAATTATTGTCAATGACTTCCCACCCTCTTCTTCTATATATTGGACGATCTTGTCTCTCAAATGTCATCCCACCATTTCTCTTTCTTAAGACTCTCTCTTCTCTGTTCTCTCACACAAAAGAACAAAAACAATGTCGGGTGAAGGTCCAAAAGCCGATGTGACGGACGTTAACGTGGACGTCCATGCGGATCCACGTCGCAGCTGAAACAAACCCGCTGTGGCCACTACATTCTATTCGACATGTGTATGGGCGGGGGATACAATCTGCCTACAATATTTTGGGAAACCAGGTTCAAGTGAGCTATATGTAAAGAGGAGAAGAAACAGAGGAAGGAGGCTTCGGGAGAGGCAGCAGCGGAATGACAAGCTCAAGCTTCTTCCTTTCTCATTTCTCATTTCTCTGCACAATAAAGCTCTTTGAGCTATTTCATCTTGTTTCAATAAGCTCTATGAGAATCAGTGTGTCTCTATCCTTGTATTCCCTTGAACTTGATACCGGGGCTTTAGTTTGGTTCACACATCGTGTTTGTACGATGTTGCTTCTTGCTTTGTAACCTTTTAGATTTCATAATGAAAACATTTGTACGAAAAGCTTCTTGATCAGACTGTTAGCGTGGAGACTCCTCTTCTCACTTCTTCATGGCCTCCACAAGGTTCCAGTATCAATTTATCTGATTGGTTTCTTTCCCACTGATTATTTACTTTGACCAAGCTGTTGGTGGAGTAAGCTCTTCAACTGTCACGATTGATTCTGATCTGAAAGGAAATGAGGACCTTGTTTGGGAGCCAGTTTCGAATAAAAACTCTCGTGTGTGGGTTGCTTGTGTTAAATATATGAGTGCAGAACCTTTATGGGAGTCAAGGAACTTCAGACATAGAACAAAGCTTGTTGTATGTGACTAATATGGCTTCTCCTCTTTCGGCCAGACTCTGTTTGGGTCTCTTGGTTCAAAGAAGTCATTCTCAAAGGATCAGTTAGTAATTTCTTCACAATAAACCCTTCGCAAAACTTTTTTTGGTTAGTAAACAAGCTGTTGAAGATGAGGAGTGTCGCTTACCCTTTGATTCACCTTAGGATACAGAATGGAGAATGTGGCAGATTATGGATCGATAATTGGAGTCCTTTTCTCTTTTTAACATTCCAAATCATTTTCTCTTTCATCCACCTAATTTATTCAACATCCTCTTCATTTTTAACTTCTACAATAGTTTATTTATAAAATTTAACATCCTATCCCACCACTTTTAATTTATCCTTTTATCTTTATAATATAATAATTATATGTTAATAATGTTCTTAGTTATAATTAACTTAAAAACTAAAATAATATAACTTTCAATAAAATGAATGTTGAATTTTTGAAAAGTTATTATTAGAATTTATTTAACAAAAAAAGTTTAAAACATTAAAATAGTTAATTATAGGAAAAAATGACATTTTTTTCTGTGTCCAAATGATATGAGAGTAGTCTCTATTTATATCTTGTAAATGAATTTTGATATAACTTTTATTATTTAAAAATAAAAAATATTATATCCAATCAATTTACGCAACATTTATATCCAAAAAAATTTATGCCAAGTGGCAAATCTGGCCCACATAAAATTGTATCAACACTAGATTCGTTGTCCGCGCTACGCAGATATATTTTTAAATTTGTTACATTTTAGCATTTTAATTTTTATTTAAAATTAAATTTAAATATTTTTTAAATTTTAATATTTTCAGTTTTAATAAATTTAATTTTTTGAATGGAATACATTTGTATTAATGGATAATGTAGTTATATAATTATCACTAATATGCTATGAAATTAACACTATTTGTGAAATATATTTCTATTATATTTAACACAATTAACTAATAAAATATGTATAAAACTTAAATTATCTTACTTTAAAAGATCGGAATTGTGGTACATGTATTTATATATGCATCAAATTATATGAGCATCGGTCTATTTAATTCATGTAGATGTGTAAACGAAAATGTGATTTCAAATATAGTAACATTTTTGTGAACTTCAAATATATTTCTTACTGAGCTAACTATCATATGTTAGAAATAAATATATTTATTTAACTAAATAGTGTATATCAGCTTAGGTAAGGAGTTGTAGGATTTTGAATTCATTTAGTAATTAAGATTTTACATTTTCTAAGAATTGGAAACAAATTATAAATTGTAATAAGATGAATAAATATATCATTACGAAAGATTGTTGTCAATCAATAAACTATAAATTTGTATTTGTAAATGTTTAAATTTGTTTTTTTATTTTCTATCATAAAATACCAATAGAAAAATCATAAGCTATTTTAGTTTCAAATAATTTAAAATGCTTTAAACTCACAATTGTTATGCATCTCATTAAAAATTGTATATAATATGGTCAAAAATGGACTGCAACTTATTAAACTTTAGTAATGCTCACAATTGTATTTTATTTTTAACCTGAAACAATTAAATCCACAAATGATTTACACATTGTTAGTTTAGAATTATTGAGTTCACGTTTATAGGTCTTCCGCCTTCGAAAGGAAGTACAAACCTACAAATTAACTTGCTTCTTACTTGGTTTATTTCAATTGACAAATTAAGTTCATAGGTCTAACTAAGTTTTCAGCTAAGCAATCTTGGTTTTTAACATACATTTTGAAATTATTTTATAAAAGAACCTAAGAAATAAAAATCTCTACAAAAGTGTTAAATAGCGTTGGTGAAATCTCGGCAGAAATAAGGTAAATGAAATTGATTAACATTTTTTCTGACTTAAACAAACAATTATTTAAATCTGTTATTTTTTTATACCAACCCAAACCATCTTAATAAGTTGAGTTGAAATATCACCAAAACTACAAAAGAGTATTGTCTTCCAAGCTGGAGCATTGTTCATGAGAACACAATAAATGAAAAATAGGACACAAACAAAACCAAACCAAATAACAGCCATGACTGCCAATTAAGAATCACAACCTTCATCGCCACTTGTTAAATAAACGTTCTTCTTCTTCTTTGCTACTGTCTTTTTATTTTTTCCTTTTTGGTTGTAAAACATCTTATGTTTATCAGTAAAAATAACATCTAACATTTTACCCTTTTCGTCGAGTTCCAGAACATTACGTTTGTCATTGATAGTTGATACAAAACTATAAAACTATAGTAATTATGTGAATGCCACTTTATAATCAATCTTTAGAAATTATTAGTCAATCTTCATTTCATCATTCATTTTATTCAGACCAATCCAATATATGATTTTGAGGAACTTGAAAACAACATTCATACCTCAGTCACACTGCTATGCTCTTGTACGTCAATATCTTTGATCATAGTTCTGTGCGTTCGTCCAAATTTATGTACCTTACTCTGTTTAATGTAATTTTGTTTATTAGAACAGAGAGACCCCACTGCAGTAGTTGGTATGTTAATTATCTTTCCATGCAAAATTCATTTTAATCCTTTAGTGGTTAAAACCGTTCTATGAGAACGATCACAACCCGTTTCTTGATTTTGCTGCTGCAAAATTCTAAGAAAAAGAAAAGCCCAAAGGTATAGAAGTCAATACTATCTTCGCTGCAAAAAATGGAAGACTATTATTTGCTACTATTGTTTCCATGCAAAATTCATTTTAATCCTTTAGTGGTTAAAACCATTCTATGAGAACGATCACAACCCGTTTCTTGATTTTGCTGCTGCAAAATTCTAAGAAAAAGAAAAGCCCAAAAGTATAGAAGCCCATACTATCCTCGCTGCAAAAAATGGAAGACTATTATTTGCTACTATTGTGTCTTTGACGTTTGTATAAGAGAATTGTTCATGTTTTGGGGAGTAGATTAAGTTCAGTTTGATGCGTACAGTTTGCATGAACTGGTCATCCCAAGAACTTGGGTAATGTCAAACATCCTATGCATGTTTCAAGACTACTCTTAAATATTATGAGTAGTTCAAAACGTCTCATGGAAGGGATAAATCTCTAAAATCCATACACTTAAAGAGAAGAAATATTATTTAATCATTTGATTATAATACTCAATTATTACATGTCTAATACAGTTAGATATGATGTGATAATATGTTTATTTCATATATAAATATTTGTAGGTTTTTTTATAAATGTTGACAGATTAAATTTTAAAAATACACGGCACTAACTTAAAATAGGTTAGTTGGGTTTTCTCCTTGTAAATACCTAGTAAGATAGAATTTTGATGTCCAGTACTGAGTGATGACCTACTAACTTGTTAGCTAACGTGTTCTTATATGGTTTTTCCTATAGTTTATTCTGAGACAAACTTCATCATGGCCTTACTAAATGAGTTTGATAAATATTTTAAACTGTTTATGCAAGACACAACTAAAGAAAGGTGTACTCAATTACTTATAAATAAACTCCAAACAAAAGATTGCAAAGCTTCTCAATTACTTAGCTTCTGGAATTTTGTTTTCTATATCTTGACAAAAAAAAATTATAGATCGACTCAAGCCTTCATGATGGTATCTTTCTACTTTTAGTAATAGTAAAGAAAGGAGGAAGAAGATGTTAAGTCCATTTGCTAACAATTGCAGTATGTAGCGGTTCCAGATTCAGATAGCCGGTGAGAAGAAATCTAACGATTCAACACAAACATCGGTTTCTACCGGAGACTGGCCGAGACTAAGCTACACAGTGGCTTCCATGATGGTCGCCTGAAACAGATGAACGAATTGGAAAAAAATCAACATACGTGTGCAAAGTCATCATCCGAATGGGTTAAGAAAGTTCTTGATTAAAAAGGCTAAAAATTTGTGTAGGAAACAAACTTACGGAGGAGTCCTTAGAACAATGCCGAACACCTTGTTCTCATCCTCATTAGAGACAGACATCACCTCGCAACCAGTTTTCTTGTGTCTGAAAAGACACTACAAGAAAACTAAGCCTTTACTAGGAAACTTTACTAGGAAAATAATTTCTCGTAAAATACTATGAGTTTACTTCGAGTTTACGAGGAAACCATTTTTCCTCGTAAAGTTCACGTAAACTTACGAGAAAACAGTTTCCTCGTAAACTCGTAGTAGACTTACGTGGCCCTTACGAGGAAAAAGTTATTTTCCTCGTAAACTCATAGTAATTCTTTTCCTCGTAAAGTCCTAGTAATTATTTACTACGAAATTAGGAGGAATAGATTTGTTACTACGAAATTAAGAGGAAATGGATAGAAAATATCGAATTTAAATCAAAAACGTGTTTTGTACCTACTTTTCCTAGCAATTTCCTAGTAAATTCTCAGATTCGAAAATTTCTATAAATACCACCATATGTGATTCATTTGAAACACACCAAAAAAATCAGGTATAAGCTTGATCAAACACAAAAAAAAATGTTAGGTCCGGGAAATATTTTCGAGTTGCGGAAATAGATGTATTCACACAGAGATAATAACGGGAGGGTGACGAAAGAATTTCTTGAAGGGTTGGAGACGTTTATGCATCAAGAAGATTCTACACCACTCACGCATGAAAGTGGTAAGATGTTCTATCCTTGTCGGAAATGTTGCAATACCAAATTAGGCCCTCGTGAAAATGTTTGGAAGCATTTAGTAAATAGAGGTTTCATGCCATATTATTATATTTGGTATCAACATGGAGAAGATGCTAGTTGTAGGAATGAAGGTAGCAGTAGTAATAACAATTTTCAGATTGAACCGGTTGAGCATTTGCGTAATGAAGGTAGCAGTAGTAATAGCTATCATCACCAAGAGGAACAAATGGTAGATTGTGATAGGGTTCATGATATGGTAGGTGATGCCTTTGTTACTCATGATGATGATGAAGTTGAAGAACCTAACTTAGATGCCAAAAAGTTTTATGAAATGTTAGATGCTGCGAATGAGCCAATTTACAGTGGTTGTAGAGAAGGTCTGTCTAAATTGTCGTTGGCTGCTAGAATGATGAGTATTAAAACCGATCACAATCTACCTGAAAATTGTATGGATGCATGGGCAGACTTGTTTANTGAAGTTGAAGAACCTAACTTAGATGCCAAAAAGTTTTATGAAATGTTAGATGCTGCGAATGAGCCAATTTACAGTGGTTGTAGAGAAGGTCTGTCTAAATTGTCGTTGGCTGCTAGAATGATGAGTATTAAAACCGATCACAATCTACCTGAAAATTGTATGGATGCATGGGCAGACTTGTTTAAAGAGTATTTGCCAACACTACAAGAAATATGGACATTCTTAGCGCGAGTTTTATGCTATGGTAGATGTATGATAGCGAATTCATAAATGCTATGTATACGGCAGCCATCATAGATACCCTCTTTATAATAGCATTTTTTTTAAATGCTATGAAATATGCAGATACGATAGCAATACTCGAATGCTGTTATTAACTTAACTATAGCACTATTTTCTTGCTACAAAATGATTACAATTCATATATTTGTGCTATGATAAGTCATTTTCCAATAAAAAATGAATTATAATTAAAAATAATAATTAAAATTAAATCGAATTTTCTTTTGTAATTAAAAATAAAATAAATTTTATTTATAACTAAAATTGATTTACAAATTTATTCTGATTTACAAAACTAAACCATAAATTAAAATAATATCAAACCACTACAATTTTCTTATCTCGGTTTACACTAAACCAAATAAAAAAAAAACAAAAAACTAAACCTAAAAAAAAATAGACTCCAGCCGCCGCCTCCATAGCCTTGCCCCTCTTCCAACAGCCATGAGCTTTGCCTCCTTCAAGCCACCACGAAATTTGCGTTCAAGCCACCATGATCCTTGACTCCTCACCTATCTTTACCAAAAAACAAAAACAAATCAGATTCATAAAAGGAGAACAGAGAGAACAGATACGAAAAGAGAGAGAGGGAGAGAGGTCGACCGTGGTTGTAGGAGGACGAACATGGTGGTGGGAGGACGAACGTGGTGGTGGTGGTGGTGGTGGTGGTGGTGGGAGGGTGAAAGTGGTGGTGGTGAGAGGGCGAACGCGGTGGTGAGACGAAGAGGAGATGGGGTGGGAGAAAGATGGGAGAGATGAGAGAGGCGTTGAGAGAGATGGGAGTAATGAGAGATATGAGAGATGAGAGTGAAGAAGAAGATGGAGTTTCAGATCTGTCGTGGAGAGAAGAGAGATAGAAGGGACAAAAAATAAAAACTAAAAGGAATAAAGCTCAACCTTAGATCTAATTTAATCCAATGGTTCAGAAGTGTTATCCATGTATCTCAATCTGATTGGTCAGAAAGAAAAGTTTGTTTTTCTTTTTCTATTTTTGTTTTTGTTTTTTCCTTCAATATTTGGTAATTTGTTTTGCAAGTGATTTTTCTTAGTTATATCTTATTTCAGAATTTATATTTTGTAGTTTATAATTTAAATCTAAAGTTTTATTTTTGAACTTAGTAAATTGATATTTATTTACGAATTAATGTTTAATTAAGTTTGAAAAATATTAGATAAATATCAAGATAATGATTTTGGTCATCATTCTAAAAATTTATCTATTTACACAGAAATCTGATTTATAATTCGTTTATAATTTGTTTGTTTGATTCAAAAGTCGAAATTTTAAATTTTAGATTTTATGGTTTTATGATTAAGACTAAAGTTTAGTTTTTTGATTAAAAGTTTAGATGTTGGAATGTGAGATTTAGGATTAATATTCAGTATTTTGGATTAAAATTGGAAAACAATAGATTTGAAGACTAGATAAAAGATTTGTACTTAAATATTTAACAATCTAGATTTGAAGTTTTATATTTAGACTATTGAAAGTATAGTTTATGTTAGAAGTTAGGAGTTAAGATATAGAATTTGATTAAAGATTGAAGATATGTGTTTAGGAGATTATAGTTTAAGATTAAAAATATAAATTTTGAGTTTAATTTTAAGATTTGAAGTTATAATATGAAAATATTAGATTTCTAAGGGTTTTCTTAAGAGTTTAGGGTTTAAAATCATGTTTAGGGTTTAGGGGTTCGAATAGCTTTTCTTAGTGTTATAAAAATGTTATTATATGTTTTTGATAGCATTACTAAAACCGCTTCAATATTATCTTTGGCGCTTAAATCTAGGTCCCCGTAATTATTGGCGGAATCAGTGACTTTAAATTCCCGCTCACTTAATTTTTAAAATAACATTAGTTAAGTGATATTTTCGGTTTCACTCTACCATAGCGTTTATCTGACGTTATTATAGAATATAGAAATATTTAACTCATCTAATATAGCAGTTCAGTAAAACGAGCTATTACAATATGCTATCAACGTAGACTTTTTTTGTAGTGCAAAAGACAATGTGTCTGCTGAATCTTATTATCAGATTCATAAATTGGTATATAGTCTTGGGTTGCCCTCGGAGATGATAGACGTTTGCATCGACAACTGCATGATTTACTGGGGAGATGATGAGAAGTTAGAAGAATGTCGATTTTGTAAGAAGCCACGATTCAAACCGCAAGGTCGAGGGCGTAATAGGGTACCGTACCANCCCTCGGAGATGATAGACGTTTGCATCGACAACTGCATGATTTACTGGGGAGATGATGAGAAGTTAGAAGAATGTCGATTTTGTAAGAAGCCACGATTCAAACCGCAAGGTCGAGGGCGTAATAGGGTACCGTACCAAAGGATGTGGTACCTACCAATCACAGACAGATTGAAAAGATTGTACCAATCTGAGGAGACTGTTGGAGGGATGAGATGGCACGCCGAGCATACTCAAACGGATGGAGAGATGACTCATCCATCAGATGCAAGAGCCTGGAAACATTTTAACAATGTACATCCACATTTCGCTAGCAATAGCCGGAATGTGTATCTTGGATTATGCACTGATAGATTTAGTCCATTTGGAATGTCTGGGAGACAATATTCATCGTGGCCGGTCTTTCTTACACCGTATAACTTGCCACCGGAGATGTGCATGCGACGAGAGTTTCTATTTATGAGCATATTAATACATGGTCCAAAACATCCAAAAAGATCTCTCGACGTTTTTCTACAACCATTGATAAAAGAGTTGCAAGATTTGTGGTCAACAGGGGTGAGGACATATGATTTTTCAACGAAAACAAACTTTACGATGCGAGCGATGCTTTTGTGGATCATAAGTGATTTTCCTGTATATGGTATGTTGTCTGGGTGGACTACACATGGGAGATTAGCTTGTCCGTATTGTAATGGAATGACAGATGCGTTTCAGTTGAAGCATGGTAGGAAGACTAGTTGGTTCGATTGTCACCGTCGATTTCTTCCCATTCACCACCCATACCGAAGAAACAAGAAATTGTTCAGGCACAAAAGGGTTGTCAGAGACACTCCTNGACTAGTTGGTTCGATTGTCACCGTCGATTTCTTCCCATTCACCACCCATACCGAAGAAACAAGAAATTGTTCAGGCACAAAAGGGTTGTCAGAGACACTCCTCCTCCATATTTAACTGGAGAACAAATCGAAGCGCAAATCGATTACTACTGTGCTCTGGAAACAGCTCCTCGTGGTGGGAATTGGCATGTTCCCAGTTATATGCCTGATTCTTATGGTGTTCAGCACAATTGGCACAAAAAGAGTATATTTTGGGAATTGCCATATTGGAAAGATCTTGTTTTGCGCCACAACCTCGATGTGATGCATATAGAGAAGAACTTTTTTGAGAACATCATTAACACTATCACTACAAAAAAAAAGTGGTATTGATAGCACATCATGATAGCGTGTTTTTCCTTACTGCTATAAAAAAATCAAAAATTTTTCAGTTTTTATATTAATAGCAGTTTATTAACGCTGTTGTGTAAAATCAGTAAACGGGAAGAAAAAATCACTAATACCGCCAATATTTAGGTGAAAAATTAGACACGCGCCGAGACATAATTTTTTCTCTTTTAACAATAGCACATTATGATAGCATTGTTTTGAGAATTGATATGAAAAAATAAGTGATAATCTTTGAAATCTTAAACTCTAAACATGTTTTAAACCCTAAACTCTAAACATAAACTTTGAAACTTTAATTTTTCTTATCATAACCTGAAATCATCAACTTAAACTCAAAGTTATTCCTTTTAATCTTAATCTTTAATTTCCAAAACACAAACCTTAAATCTTTACTCAAACACTATACTCTAAACTCTATACATAAATCTTATCCTCTAAATTATAAATATAAACACTAACATATTGTATTCAACACTCTTACTATTCACACATTAGCTCCAAATCTTAAATTGAAATTGAAATTTTAGTTATTTTCAAAATTCATTCTCAAAATCTTAAAATTAACCTTTAACATTACACTTCAAACCATAAACTCTACATCTCTTAACATTAGTTTAAAATTTTCAAACTTAAACACCAAAACTTGATATAAACTATCAATTTATCATTTTCAAAATAAAATCAAATCTTACCCTAACTCTAAACTCCATATATTTAAATTCATAAACTAAACTTTAAATCTAATATTCTCTACTTAAATCTAAAATCTTAAAAATAGCTCTACACTCAAATTTACAATATAATACAAATCTTAAACTAAACCCAGTTATTTTTACTCAAATCACTCTAATATAAATATTAATCTTTAAAACTTTATTCAATAATTAATTACTTTATATTTGTTCACAATTTATTATACATTAAATTTAATTACAAGTATATTTTCTAATTTTATGCCCAAATTTTATATTTTAAAACTAAAAGTTAAATATAAACTACAAAGTATAAATTTTGAATAAAACATAACTTAAAGTAGTTACAAACAAAAAAAATTCCAAATAAAGAAAGACAAAACAAAAGAAAAAAGAAGAAGATGATATTCTTTTGGCCAATCAGATCCATTTACAAGGATCACCTTCTCAGCTGTTGGATTATATTAAATCAAGGGCTGAGATTTTTTTTTTTTGTCCGCACACCCATTCTGTTTAGATCAAGTGGTGGACAGACGAGTCGATCCTCCAACGAGCATCTCCGTCTGGCCTGGTCTGATCTATATGGGAAAACACCACACATTTCCTTCTTGCTTCTTTGGCTAGTGCATCTGCTCTATCGTTTAAACTCCGAGGAATATGAGACAGCCGCACATCCTCGAAGCCCTCCTGTAGTCTCTGAAAAATCTCAATCTCTGTAGCGAAAGCCGGCCAGTTCTCCGGGTTTGTGCTCATATCCACAAGGTCCGAACAGTCTGTCTCGAACCGAACCGAAGAGATCCGCAGGTCTCTTAGGCATGTGGCTGCCCATAGTAACCCCTCCATCTCTGCATGCAGGGCTGAACGGCTTCTACTACATGCTCGTAATCCAAACCACTCTGAGCCCATTTGATCCTTCAAACTCCACCCTAGTCCACTTACGCTGCCATGATCAATCCATGAGGCATCAATTTGACATGAAGGGATTCGGGGGAGCCCAGGAGGCTCTATAGCGGCTTCTGCATTCAGAGGCACAACATGTACCTCATCGTCTTCCTCTCTGTCGTTTGCCTTCCTCCAGCATTCTGCCTCAAGAGACGCATGCCGGAGTGTATCCATCGGAGAGACAGCTTTCCCATTGAAGAGTTTGTCGTTCCTCACTTTCCAAATGAACCAACAGATCCATGGAAATATGTCGAATTGTGGTCTCCGGGGAGCCACCTCTTTTCTTTTCCAAAAAAGGAAGTTTATATTTTGGTAGATAGATGTACTCGGGAAGACACCCGGAATGGACGGATAGTCCGATAAAGCCCAGACCTGTAGGGCCGGGGGACATTCAAAAAGGAGGTGATTAATCGACTCCACTGGGCCAGCACATCTAGGACAACTCCTATCGGTGCCCAGGTGTCTGTAAGTGAGTCGCTCGGCTGTCGCCACACATCCCGATATAGCTTGCCACAAAAAGTGCTTCATCTTGTTTGGAGCCTCAACCTTCCACGCATAGCTCTGGAGGGCAGTGATGCTCGGTTGCACGACCAGATCATCTGTGGGGCTTATCTTATTGGATTGTAGAAGATCATAGCCGGTCTTAACCGAATATACTCCTGACTTTGTATAATTCCATACATATCCATCCGGAGTGGAGGAGCGGGAAGGTTTGATCCCAAGAATTAGGGCGATGTCCTCAGGCTGAAAATAATCATGTAAGCGTTGTACATCCCACTCCCCGGTATCATTCCTAATAAGGGCCTGAACAGGGAGTTGGGGTAATCTATAGACTATATGATCTGCAGGTTTGGGTGGTCGGGCCACTGCATCAGGGATCCAGTTTTCGCTCCACACCCT
Organism: Eruca vesicaria subsp. sativa; assembly: GCA_932364175.1. Classification (NCBI taxonomy): domain Eukaryota; kingdom Viridiplantae; phylum Streptophyta; class Magnoliopsida; order Brassicales; family Brassicaceae; genus Eruca; species Eruca vesicaria. The sequence continues at coordinate 367,830 of CAKOAT010370709.1, forward strand.
TGTATCTCGTCCCGAACCAATTCTCTTTCGGAGCCCCGAAATAAGTAGAGGTTTTGCTGCCATGATGCTACGCCACCCATATGAGGGTGAATATGTCTGGCCTTCTTCCAGGGGTGAGGTATTCCTGAAATATCTTCCTTTCAGCACACGTGCGAGCAGAGAACTTGGATAGTGGATCAGCCTCCATAATTGTTTCGCAAGGAGTGCTAAATTGAAGTCATGGAGATCACGAAAACCTAGTCCCCCTAAATCTTTAGGGGTACAGATTTGATCCCATGCAATCCAATGTAGCCCTCTGCTGTTTTCTTTCGAGCTCCACCAGAAATTGGAGGTCGTCCCCCTCATTTTATCTATGATGCCTTGTGGGATCAAATAGCACGACATTGGGTATGTCGGAAATGCTAGCGCCACTGCTTTAATCTGAACTTCTTTCCCTCCTTTGGACAGTAACCGCGATGACCAGTTATTCACTCTTCCATTCATCCGGTCTTGTACATAGGAGAACACTTTTGTCTTCGACCCACCAATGAACTCAGGTAATCCGAGGTACATTCCCATGCCTCCTTCCGTCGAGAAACCCAAGACCTCCTTTATTTCTTGTCTCCTACCGAAATCAACTCGGTTCCCAAAGAACATGGATGATTTGGCTGCACTTACTTTTTGTCCCGATGCTTTCCCGTAAATATCGATGATGTCCATAATCTCCCTGCATTGGCTTACTTCCGCCTTGCAGAAAAAAAAAGGCTATCATCGGCAAAGAGAAGATGGGAAGTCTGTGGGCTTGCCTGAGCCACACGGAGACCAGTAAGCTTTTTTTCCACTTCTGCTCCATTTAGGAGCGAGATCAAGGCTTCTGTACAGAGGATGAACAGGAAGGGGGATAGGGGGTCCCCTTGTCTCAAACCTCTCCTTGGTAAGATTCGTCCCCTTGGTTGGCCATTAATTAGGACTTGATATGAGACCGATGTGACACAACACATAATGAGATCAACCAGCCGTGCATCAAAGCCCATTTTTAGCATCAAGGTCGCCAGGAAACTCCATTCCACTCTGTCGTAGGCTTTACTCATGTCCGTTTTAATGGCCATAAAGTCTTCCCTACATCTCTGGTTGGTCCTCAAAGCGTGGAAGTTCTCTTGTGCGATTAGTATGTTATCAGTGATCAGACGTTTCGTCACAAAGGCTGATTGTGTATCTGAAATCAAGTTGGGTATAAGCCTCTTTAATCTCTTACATAAGAGCTTAGAGATAATCTTGTAGCTAACGTTGCAGAGGCTAATGGGTCTGAACTCAGACATCTCCCTAGGTTTCTTCTTTTTAGGGATGAGGCAAATGTTTGTCTGATTCAGCAAAGGGTCCAAGCTGCCTAAGGCAAAGAAATCTCGAACGAATCTAACTATATCTGGGCGCATCTTGTTCCATAATTTTTGGAATAACTTGCTAGTCATTCCATCCGGGCCCGGTGCTTTGTCTGGGTTAATATCGAAAAGGGCCCGTCTAATCTCTTGTTCCGACGGTTCCTCTAAGAGTAGCCGATTATCGGTCTGGGAGACTTTGGGGACAATGAACCGTAGGGAGCTATCAACCTCTGTTGGTGAAGAGGTGGAGAAGAGATCACGAAAGTATTGAATAGCCACATTCTCCACTTCGATTTCACTCTCTACCAACTTCCCATGTTTGTCTTTAATACTGATAATACGGTTTTGTGCTCTGCGTTGCTTTGTCGTGGCATGGTGAAACTTTGTATTTCTGTCCCCATGTTTATGCCATTGGTCTCTACTTTTTTGTTCCCAAAAGGTATTCTCTTCTTTAAAAGCCATGATCAGTTGTCTTTGTAAATCTTCAAGTTCTTCCGTGGTTGAATCTTCATCATCCTGAGCTAGATCAATTTTATTTTTCAAGTCTTGGATCAGTATGGCTGAGTTAGTCGGAGTATTTTTCTTCCAAGTACTGATCTTATTTCGGCATGAGGTAACTTTTTGATGAAAACTCCGAACTGGAATCTCTTCAACTTGTCCCCATCCCGAGATGACCGCTTCCTTGAATCCCGGTTTTCCTATCCATCGTTTATCAAATCTAAAGTTTTTCTTCTTGGGTCTTTGAGTAGTGGAATGTATTCGTGTGAGGACAGGTCTATGATCCGACCCCCAAAGTTGTAGATATTCAACTATAGAATGGTTAAAAAGGGCATGCCAATCCTCATTTGCCACTGCTCGGTCCAGTTTACATTTAACTTTGCCGTTTGTTCTTTTTCCCACCCATGAGAATGAATTCCCTTTGTATGGGCCAAGGGCTGAGATTTATTCATTTCTTTATTCTTTTTTTTTTTCTGGTTCGCTCTCTCTCTCTCTGTCGACAGTCATTCTTCTTCTTTTTTCTTTTTCGTTTCTTCTTTTTATCTTCTACCACTCTCATCTCTCCCATCTCTGTACACTTGAAAGCTCATCAACTCTCTCATGTCTTACTTTTTAGATCTTGTTAACTGAGAAAGGGTGAAGATGATAATGGAGAGGACGAAGGAGACTCGCTGGGACGAAGCACAGAGGTTCACCGGAGAAGATGATGCGCCGGAGTCTCTCTCTATCTCCCTTCTCTCTCTCTCTCTCTCTCTCTCTCTCTCTCTCTCTCTCTCTCTCCTGCTCTCTCTCTCTCTCTCTCTCTCTCTCTCNATAGGTCCGACGGAGAGGTTGAAGAAGAAGAAATCGAACCGAGGAGGAAGATGACAATTTCGACTGTGATTCCACCAGCATCTCAACCGGACACTCGCCGTGAAGGAGGATGGCAAAGAGGCTGAAGTTGACGGCTAAGAGGCTGAAGAGATGCATTGACTGAGGATTAGGTTTAGGTTTTTGGTTTAGTTAAGGTTTGCCTGGTTTAGTTTAGTTTTTTTGGTTAGTTTGTAAACCAAAATTTATATGTAAACCAATATTAATTTATAAATAAAAATTTAATTTATTTAATTATATATAAATTTCAATTTAGTTTTTAATTATTTTTATTTTTGATTAATGTTCATCCTATAATAGCAAACTATAATAAAAGCTATCTTATTGGGTAAAAACCATATCTTTTATAAATTGCTATGATAGATGCTGAACTTTTTATAGCTGGGGCAGACATAGTGGTTCATATTACGCTATCAAAGACATATGATAGCGGTTTCTTCGTGCTAAGAATAAAGGTTTTTTTTGCAGTGTATATTGAATGTCCCAGGGAAGACGAAAGACAACGTAAAATCAAGGTTGGACTTACCCGATATCTGCTCAAGGAGTGAGCTACATATAAAAAGCAATTGGCAAGTTACAGTTCCAATATTCAGACTGTCATCAGAAAAAAGTATGCGTTGTTCAACTGGGTGGCTTCATAAGTGAAGTTCCCTGATGGGTATGTTTCAAATCTCTCAAGATGTGTTGAGAAAGGGCAAAAGTTCTCCGTGATGAAGAGCCATGATTTTCATGTCTTTATGCAGCGACTACTTCCCTTTGCGTTTGCGGAGCTACTGCCGGCAAAAGTACATGAAGCACTTTCAGGTAATTAATTAATATAATACGATGACATGATTAATTTATTTCTATATATATATATATATATATACTAATGTGGATAATTTTTGTTTTTGTATATATATAAGGAATTGGAGCATTTTTTAGGGATCTGAGCATCCGCACTCTTAAAGTGGAAGTTGTCCAACAACTTCATGAAAACATCCTCGTCTTAAACTGCAACTTGGAGAAAATATTCCCGCCAACTTTTTTCGACGTCATGGAACACCTAGTTGTCCACCTCCCGTATGAGTCATTACTTTGTGGACCCGTGCATTATGGATGGATGTACCAGTATAAAAGGGCCATGAAAACTTTGAAAGGAAAATCCAAAAACCTAGCAAGAGTTGAAGGTTCTATTGTTGCGGGAAGTTTGACGGAAGAAACATCACATTTCACTTCGTACTACTTTACACCGAAAGTACATACAAGGAAACGAGCTCCAAGAAGATATGATGATGGTGGTGTCGTGCCGACATATATGGAAGACGATGTTCCAGACATTTTTTGTCAAATTGGGCGATTGGGTGGGAAATTGAAAGAGGTTTGGTGGTCGAGTGATGAAGACATCCATAGTGCACACCTTTATATTCTTCTTAATTGCGAGCATCCATTGATTGCTTATTTTGAAAGGTAAATATATAAACATACAGACTTATATATATTTATATTTTTCAATATTATATATATAACATAACATATATGATTTTACAGTCAATTTGAGACTCAAGTCGAGGAAGCAATACCTGGTATATCGACAACTGAGTTAGACAAAAGGAAAGATCAACACTTTATCAAGTGGTTGAGGAAACAAGTATTTATTTATTACTTAAATTGTATGCATACATTACCACAAAGTAAGTCTAATGTATTTATTTTTTGTTGCAGGTTGATTATGACGATCCTAAGTATCCCGCATGGTTTCGCGAATTACTTCAAGGTCCAGTTGAAAAGGTCACTACATCATCGATGTATTTCACCCGAGGCTATACTTTTCATACCTACGACTAAGGTAGACACCGGGCGACAAGTAATTATGGAATATGTGTGAAAGGCGAAACAGATTTCTACGGGATCTTGCAGGAGATTTATGAAGTTCAATTCCCGGGTATGGGTTTGAAATGCGTTATCTTCAAGTGTGAGTGGTACGACCCTGTCGTAAACAGAGGTGTTCGGATTAACAAGAACAGTGTAGTTGATGTCAACGGTGGACGAAGGTACACCAAATTCTTTTTTTTTTAATATCCAAGTTTCCAATATTAATTAATTTTTACGTATTGATCTTTATTTTCGTAGGTACACAAGTTCGAGCCTTTCATATTAGCTTCCCAAGCAGATCAAGTTTGCTTCATTCCATACCCTCGGATTACTACCTCGGGAATAAACTGGTTAGTTGTTATCAAAGTTACACCTCGAGGAAGAATAATCGCTGGAGAAGAACCACCATTACAAGAAGAAAACACCAATGAGATCGAGGAAGCTGAAGCAGTAATTGATAAGTTCCTACTCATTGATCCGCATAATCGTCAATACGAAGATGTTCCTGATCACTCAACGGACGAAGGTGTAGACGACGAGTTTTTAGAAAATGATGATGTTTCAACAGATTACGACAATGTATCCGAATGAATTATGTATGTTTATAAGTTTGTTTAAACACAAAATCAATTTGGATTATATATGTTTTAAGTTTGTTTAATCACAAAATCAATTTGCATTTGGGGTTTGGGGTTTATGTGTAGAAGAGGTTAAGAGTTTGGTTGTAGAAGAGGTTATAAGTTAAGGAAGTTGTGGTTTGGGGTTTCGAGTTTAGGGATTTATAAAACCTTTCCTCGTAAACCCTAGTAATAGAAAACACACGCATAGCAATTTCCTCGTAATGTTCTAGTAAGGCCTTACTAGGGCTTTACGAGGAAAAAAACGCGGGCATAGCTATTTCCTCGTAAAGGATTTTCCTCGTAAAGCCCTAGTACATCCATTACGAGGAAATAAAAACACGGGCATAGCTATTTCCTCGTAAGGTCCTAGTAACATTACTAGGGCTTTACGACGAAACAAAATTCCTTATATATACTCGAGCAATCCGGTTTCTCATTTGCTAGTAACCTGCTCTCTAAATCCTCTAAAGGTTCTCTCTAATCAGTAGTTAGGTGATTAGATTAGGGAATTTAGATTAGGTGGTTAGTTTAGGGAATTTAGATTAGGTGGTTAGTTTAGGTAGTTTAGATTAGGTGGTTAGGTTTAGGTAATTTAGATTAGGTTGGTTTACTTTTAGTTACTGTTTTTTAAATTATACGGGAATTAATGTTTTGATTTTTTTTTTTTAAATATAGATGCCTAGACAGAGCAAGCTTGCTAAGGTTGCTGCTAAGAGGACGTCGTCTCTCGAGGGGATAAGCTACGGATATATGTTTGGGCGTCAGGATGCTCCGGTTCATCTTCGTCAGCTCCCGATTCATCTTCGATTCCCGAGACTCAGAGAGCTTCTACGGCGTCCCGGCAACCACCTCCTCCTCCTCCTCCTCCACCGGTCAGGGTTCATCCCGATTTGCAGGTGCCGCCGAACGCACCCTTTGCGGTGTACACAGTGGAGGATATTTTGGCCCTTCCAGGCAGAGAAGGGCTGGCAGAGTTAGATCCTTACCGACGGGACGGCCAAACATATTATGGTATGTTTTAATTTTTAAAAAGTTTTTTAATATATTTCTTAATTAACAAAATATTTAGAAATTAATCTAATTAATGATTTATTTTGTGTCTTTCCAGGTTTGGTCTTGACAATTGTGTCGGATCTAGCGTCACAGATTGTATCAAGGGATACTTTCCCGATTCAGCTCCAAACTGGAAGATGACGGCGAGCCACACAAAAAAGACGTGGTTCAAATCGTTCGCTGTAAGTTTAATGCGTTAATTTATTTTTAATCATTTAAAATTATTAATATAATTGAACTAATCTGTCTTTTATTTTTTCTGGTTACAGCAAAAGTATCGTTGGTCTATTGGGATTCACCAGCGAGTGAAGAAGGAGTTTGAGGCCAAGGCAAGAGCACGATTGCTCGACATGGTCTACAACTGGAAGGGCGACTATGAGGTATAGATTTATAAATTATAATATATATATATAGTTTTAAAAATATTATATATATGTATTGACTTTAATTCTATTTTTTTTTAAATCAGGTGGATGGTTACGAGGCCGGGAAACCCGATTGCCTCACAACCACGGTGTGGGATGGCCTCATCAGCTATTGGGGGTTGCCGGACTCGGTCAGAACCTCCAACACAAACTCCGGGAACCGCATGACCAAAGACGAGCATGGCAACACAAAGGTGCTTCACACCACGGGTCGAAAACCTCACGGGGGAGTTCGTCTAGACATGGTAAGATGATTTTTAATAACAATTTAATTTATATTTTATTTGAATATTCCAAATTAATATTTAATTTTATAAATTAATTTTAGGCTAAGGAGACAGGATTTCTTCCATCTCTGAAAGACCTTTACGAGAGGACCCACCGGAACAAGGCTGGACAGTTTGCAGATCCTGCTTCCGAGCGGATCTACAACGAGCTTGTTGCCCGAGTTGACGAACGCCAGACCCAGCTGACTCAGCAGACTGGGTCTCCAGTCATATTATCCACTGTTGACGTGGATAAGATTTACGAGGAGGTAAATAATTTGTTTTACTATTAATTTTTAATATTTTTTACATTTTTCTTAATCTTATTAATATTTTTATTTTCAGGTCGCCCCTAGGAAAAAGGGGCGTATCATCGGGATTGGCTCGGTTAACGATGTCCCTGCAGCGACATCGTCTTATCATCAGGAGCAGCATGATGTCAATGCTCAGTCGCGCTCGGAGTTGCAGGCGACGCAGTCTCATGTGACTTCGCTCACCGAGCATGTCACTTCTCTCACCGAAGTCCTCGACATTATGGCGGTTGGAAACCGCATGTGCAGGAGATGTTGCGTCAGAAACAGGAACGTGCAGGGATTCCAAGTACCCAACAGCATCCACCATCACAGTCACAGCCGGCAACCAACTATGGAGAGGATTTGCCGAGCCAAGACGATGACCAGTTCGTTCAGCAATTTCACAACCAGCATCCGTAGTTTTTTTTATTTTTAATTGTTTATTATGAATTTAAAAACTTTTTGTATATTATTTAGTTATTTATTAAATATTTTGTTTTTATATTTATTTATAATTTGTTTTTTTATTTTTAAAAAATAAATAAATTATTTGTAATTATTTTTTTAAATAGGGAAAAAAATATTTCCAAGCAAAAAATCCTCGTAAATTATTCCAAGTAATGTCCTCGTAACGAGTTCTAGTAATTTCCTCGTAATATATTACTACGACCTTATGAGGAAATACTTACTACGAGCTTACGAGGACCTTACGAGGAAAATATTACCACGCCTTTACGAGGAAACCTTTCCTCGTAAATTCGCTAGGACCTTACGAGGAAAATGGTTTACGATGAACGTGTTTCGAGGAAACGCGTTTCCTCGTTATTTCCTAGTAAAAAGCCATTTACTAGGAAATAACGAGGAAAACCCGTCCTAATAATAGACGAGTTTTCTTGTAGTGAGAGTTGCCTTTGATTTACACTCTGAGATTAACTCTTCAGACACTTTCTCAAATCCAAGCTTCTCAGCCTCATCTTGACCTACATCTGTATTCCACAACAAACCACAAAAAAAAAAAAAAGATTAAAACCATACACCAACTTACGATTAAGGACCTATCACTGTGAAAAGTGAGGATTATGTCCTTTTCTCAATCCTCGTTTCACCTTTTCTAGATCAGCTTGAGGATTCTCTGCTGCTAGTGGTAAAGATTGGCTTGTTGAGAATTCTTTGTCAACAGAATCAATCTTCTTCCTGACCATAGGAACTTCTGTCCACTCGTGATCAGCTAAAGCTGATGTATTCAGTTCGACCATTGAGCTTCTTAGTCATAAAACATTAAAATACTGAGAAGAATCAAACGGTTCCTCTCGTAAAAAAAAAAGAAAAAGATTCGATCCAAAAAATTCATCAAAGCCCTAGGAACCAGACTAAATCCACCTTTCCATGATATTGATCACTCTAATCCTAATCCCAACACAAAAGTTACATCCTTTAGGGAACAAACCACACAAACCCCAAAAAAAAAGTATATTTTTTTTTGTTCAACGTAATTGCCAAGTCGTGAAATCAAAATTCAAGTACATATATACCTCACGGATCAAGACGATGTCCTTAGTCTTTTTGTATGCTGTCACCGCAAAAATTGTCCCAGTTCACGTTCTTTGACACGATCACACGCACAATAGTTAGTGTTTTAGCAGTTGTTCTGAACAACATGACCAGAACTTATAGATGGAGAGCCTGAGATCCAGAACACGTAGAAAAAACTACGAATATAATTGAGAGTATATAGAATTTGACAGATTATTGCTGATAACTTTTCCCATGCATTCCAGAGCTCAAGACCTGATAAGTTTCTGCAAAGTAAATATAATAAATTTGGTGTTAGCAATGTAACCGAGAAAGTTACGCATTCTCTAATTCTGGTCATATGGATCACCAGCTGACGTTGTCCATTGTGTTAACAGTGCTGGAGCATGCATACTATTCAGTGCTGAAGCTGCAGAAGTTTGAAAGAATAGAGATTTAGGATAAACTTTCAATGATAATCAGTTTCTGCTTTCAAGGATTTAACCCAACAAAAACTAAAAGGATTTGAGATTTCATGAATATTTTTTGCTTGAGATTTAGGATTACGAATGGAAACACAAAAATGGAAACTTTGAGAAACCCTTTTCATCTACGTCATAGATTGTATATTTCCAGTAACTAATCTGAGTCTCAAGTTTCTGAGGTTTTCATTCCATAATCGAGTCTCAAACTAAACAAAAGAAAACCATCGATCAGTCAAATTAAGTTACCTCACTCTTAGAGAACCTTTTCGCCTAATCTGACCCGTTCCATAGAGGCAGAGCGTCAAATCTCTGAAGCTCCTTACATGATAATTAAGAAGGAGGCGAGGAAGATGAGAGACAATAACATAAAGAGGAAGGAGAGGGCAGCATGGTTAGATTTTCCGTATCTAGAAGTGGACAACAGATTATATAGTGATGCGGCACTAACGAAGGAAATTTAAAAAGGGATTCGAGAGGGCGTTCATTACAAACTTTGTTTGTTCAGTAACAGGCGACGTTTGGGATGTCGAAGGAGGCGCATGAGTGAAATGAAGAAGGGCTGATGTGGAGACTTTGATGATGTGTCAACTCCTAATAGGTTAATTATTTATGTCGATGTGGATGGTCTCTCTGTTGAGAGTATCGGGCTTTCAATATAGTATAGATGTTGAAACTTTCCAACGGATTTTGAATCCACATAGATAAACACAATATTTCAACACCCTCATTGTAAGGTATTCAACAGTTGAAATTCACTTTCAACACCCCCATTGTGAGTGGTCTTACAATGAGGGTGTTGAATAAAAGATTCAATAGTTGAAGCACTACAATGGGAGTGTTGAAAAATGAAATTTGATGATGTGGATTAAAATATGTTGAAAAGATTCAACATATTGAATAAGAAGAAAGTAGGGGCCATCGATGACACATGTCACTTTTTAAGAATTTTTGCTATTTTCATATCCCCTTACTTAATTTCTCTATAAATAGATATTAGGTTTATTTAATAGATATTGGGTTTACTTATCATTTTAAATTCTCTATAAATAGTGTTGGGGTCAAAATCGGTACGACGGAATTAATAGCCAAAACTTTCCGCAAGAATACAAAATGAACAGTTTTATAAAACTCGAGAAATCGTTTTATAAAGCTCGAGAATCGTTTTATAAAGCTCGAGAATCGTTTTATAAAACTGGAGAATCGCTTTATAAAACTCGAGAAATCGTCTTATAAAGCTCGAGAATCGTTTTATAAAACTCGAGAAATCGTTTTATAAAGCTCGAGAATCGTTTTATAAAACTCGAGAAATCGTTTTATAAAACTCGAGAATCGCTTTATAAAACTCGAGAATCGCTTTATAAAACTCGAGAAATCGTCTTACGAAGCTCGAGAATCGTTTTATAAAACTCGAGAGATCGTTTTATAAAACTCAAGAGATCGTTTTATAAAAACTCGAAGATCGTTTTATAAAAACTCGAAGATCGTTTTATAAAACTCGAAGATCGTTTTATAAAAACTCGAAGAACGTTTTATAAAACTCGAGAGATCGTTTTATAAAACTCGAGAGATCGTTTTATAAA
>CAKOAT010371043.1:0-5000 GCA_932364175.1 Eruca vesicaria subsp. sativa
CGCGCCGTTGTGTACAACAGCTATCTGGTTGATTCTGCCAGTGACATATGCTTCTCTCAAAGATTAAGCCATGCATGTGTAAGTGCAAGCCAAATTAAGGTGAAACCGCGGAAGGCTCATTATATCAGTTATGGTTCAATAGATTGTACCCAGTTACTTGGATAACTGCGGAAAAACTGGAGCTAATACATGCCAACGGAGTTCTGACCAGAGATGGAAGGAACGCTTTTATTAGATCAAAACCGATCGGTTGGTTTCGGCCACCGTGAATTTTGGTGACTCTGAATAACTTTGAGCGGATCGCACGGTCTTCGTACCGGCGACGCATCTTTCAAATGTCTGCCTTATCAACTTTCGATGGTAGGTTCTATGCCTACCATGGTTGTAACGGGTAACGGGGAATCAGGGTTCGATTCCGGAGAGGGAGCCTGAGACACGGCTACCACATCCAAGGAAGGCAGCAGGCGCGCAAATTACCCACTCCCGGCTCGGGGAGGTAGTGACGAAAGATAACGATACGGGACTCATCCGAGGCCCCGTAATCGGAATGGCAACACTTTAAATCCTTTATGGAGGACCTAACTGAGGGCAAGTCTGGTGCCAGCAGCCGCGGTAATTCCAGCTCAGTTAGCGTATTTCAAAGTTGTTGCGGCTAAAAAGCTCGTAGTTGGATCTGTGGCTCGCACTGCCGGTACACCGCCCGTCGGTGTCGACTGGTACGCTGCGAGGCGTCATGCCGGTGGCGCGTCAGCTGTCCCTCCGGGGTACGGGCGGCGCCAATAAAATCCTGTCGCGGTGCTCTTGATTGAGTGTCGAGATGGGCCGGCACGTTTACTTTGAACAAATTAGAGTGCTCAAAATATGGCAGGTTTGCCTGCATACATCTGCATGGAATAATAGAATAGGACTTCGGTTCTATTTTGTTGGTTTTCGGAACCAGAAGTAATGATGAATGGAGACAGGCGGGGGCATTCGTATTGCGACGTTAGAGGTGAAATTCTTGGATCGTCGCAAGACGCACTGAAGCGAAAGCATTTGCCAAGGATGTTCTCGTTGATCAAGAACGAAAGTTATGGGTTCGAAGGCGATTAGATACCGCCCTAGTCATAACCATAAACTATGTGAACTGGCCTTTGGGGAGATGTCCTCTGATGCACTCCCCAGTAGCCTCCGAGAAGTCAAAGTTTTTGCATTCCGGGGGAAGTATGGTTGCAAAGCTGAAACTTAAAGAAATTGACGGAAGGGCACCACCAGGAGTGGAGCCTGCGGCTTAATTTGACTCAACACGGGAAACCTCACCAGGCCCGGACACTAGAAGGATTGACAGATTGAAAGCTCTTTCTTGATTTAGTGGGTGGTGGTGCATGGCCGTTCTTAGTTGGTGGAGTGATTTGTCTGCTTAATTGCGATAACGAACGAGACTCTGGCCTACTAAATAGTCGGTCCGGCTTCCTTGTGCAGCCGGCGATGACAAATCTTCTTAGAGGGACAAACGGCTTTTAGCCGTACGAGATTGAGCAATAACAGGTCTGTGATGCCCTTAGATGTCCTGGGCCGCACGCGCGCTACAATGGAGGTGTCAGCGTGTCTTCCCTGGCCGAGAGGCTCGGGTAACCCGCTGAAACACCTTCGTGCTTGGGATTGTGGCTTGAAATTGTTCCACATGAACGAGGAATTCCCAGTAAAGGCGTGTCATTAGCACGCCTTGATTACGTCCCTGCCCTTTGTACACACCGCCCGTCGCTACTACCGATTGAATGTTTTAGTGAGGTCTTTGGACCGGCGCGCGGAGCTCCTTCGGGAATTTCGATGCCGCTGGGAAGATGACCAAACTTGAATATTTAGAGGAAGTAAAAGTCGTAACAAGGTTGCTGTAGGTGAACCTGCAGCAGGATCATTATCGTAAATCATTTATGATTCTACGAAAGAAACTCTGTCCGTCTCGCCGCAGATGTGCGCTTCATACTTTATGGTGTGTCGCGCGCGGAGGCGAGCGGGCGACCGCACTGATGTCACACGAGTACTCTAAACAGAGGGGAAAGGTGAATTATAAGACGTGGGAACGGCCGCAGCTAGCACCCCTTGGGGTGGAAGGCGGGCCGAGGCGCGTCTATGGTTGCAGCTAGCACCCTTCGGGGTGGAAGGCGGACCGTACTGAAAAAGAGATGGTTTTGGTTGCGGCTAGCACCCTTCGCGGGTGGAAGGCGGACCGAACTTGACTCGAAAGTCACGGTAAACGAGAAGTAAACGTGTCGTCTTCTTTTGCGTTTCGAACCGAGGCCTGGGACTGCCAGTCTCCTTTGCCGGCCGAGGTCGCTTCTGCTTGTCGACGAATCACGATGTTTTTAAAGCTTTTGCGCCGTGCACGTAAGACCAACTCGTCTCGCTCCCTTTCGATTTGAGCGTGCGGACTGTCTGCAAACATTGCCTTGTTGGCACACTGCAGGGACCGCACCGTCGATCGTGGCAGCCGAGACGGGGCGCCTTACTCTTTGTCTTTGGACGGAGAGTTTGGCGTTTTCGAAGAGACTACACTCTTTAGATGTACTTTCAATACGCGTAGAAAAGCTTACGAAAGTCTCTCGAGAGGTTCGCCCTTTAGCGCGATGCGGGCTGGCTTCTGCCGCCTAGACGGTCTCTTCTGAATTTGGCGACCAGTTTCACGGGCCTGGGTCTTCTGCTCCTTTACGGGGTAGTTGTCCTGGATTAAGGGCCTGGGTCAGCGAGCGTGGCACCTCGTGAGGACCATCTCAGTACTATTGAAGTCTGAACCCACTCGGATGAAAGCCTAAAAACTACCGCTGCACGTGGACTTGTGAGAAATCAGGGTCTTAACACGGACAGTAGGTTAACCCATACAAATCAGCTCAGTGGATCCCTCGGCTCGTGGGTCGATGAAGAACGGAGCAAACTCCGTGTTGTCGTGTGAACTGCAGGACACATGAACATCGACACTTTGAACGCAAATGGCGGCCCTCGGTCTTTGCACCTTGGGCCACTCCTGGCTGAGGGTCGGTTTAAAGAAACGATTACCAGACTGCCCAAGCGACAGCACACACCTCGTGTGTGTTGGAGCGGGCGAGCTTGGGGTTCTGCTCCCTTTGCGGAGTAGTTCCCTTAAATGCCTTGAGGCAGAGGCTTCTCTCAGTCTTACTGATTATAAGGAAATCAGTTCGTCGCAAGATGAACCCTGATGGACTTGGTCGGTTCGACACGAAAAAGCACGCAAACTTGAGAGTACGTCTCTTTGCCTCACGCATTCTACAATCAAAAGTTCAGTTGAAAACAAGTAGTTGGGCGTGAAGACCCCAGCGAACGGGTGCAGTACAGGACTCGAAGCTCGTGCATTTAGCGTGCGCCTGAGTGGAATGTGTTGTGCTGCATCACTGAATAAAAACGATTCGAATGCATTTTGTAATCCGACCTCAGTTCAGGAGAGACTACCCCCGAGATTTAAGCATATTAATACGGGGAGGAAAAGAAACTAAAAAGGATTCCATTAGTACCGGCGAGGGAACATGGAGAAGCCCAGCGCTGAATCCCCTCGGCTTACGTCGTGCGGGAAATGTAGCGTTAAGGAGTGTCCGTCAACACGCATGAGTATCGCTCGCTTAAGTCCAACTTGAACGGGGCCACACAGAGGGTGACATGCCCGTGTAGCAGCTGGTACGAAGCGTGTGGGCATCTCCTCAGAGTCGGTTTGCTTGAAAATGCAGACCTAAGAGGGTGGTAAACTCCATCTAAGGCTAAATATGACCACGAGACCGATAGCACACAAGTACCGTGAGGGAAAGGTGAAAAGAACTTTGAAGAGAGAGTTCAAGAGTACGTGAAACTGAGCTGATGTAAAGCGGTCAGATGCGAAAAGTGCGAACGGAGTTGACTCAACTACACTGCGATACCTCACTGGAGAGGGGACAGTGCGGACCGGGACCCCTTCCCGGAGCCTCCGCGCTGCCCCGATTCGGGGACGGTTCAACAGCTGTAACCGCACTTCTGCTTAGTAGCACGTCGCGACTCGTTGGGTCGCCGCTCTAGGGCCCGAGGTGGAGCACTCGCTTTTGCGAAGACCCCCGGTGACCTGAGCGGTGCCCGACGGTGTTATACGGGCGAGGCCTTTCCGCCAAAGGGAGGAGCTTAAGTGCTCATGGCCTCGCCGGTCCGCGGCGCTTCTGCTTTCGCTACCTGACCGTCCCGTCTTGAAACACGGACCAAGGAGTCTAGCATGTACGCGAGTCATTGGGCTCTCGAAACCTAAAGGCGAAATGAAAGTAAAGGTCGAGTTTACTCTTCCTAGGGGTGATGGTCGTGCTAACCATGCCTTCCCGCAACCCCGGGGCTGCTCATCCTCTTGAGGAGAGCAGCACCTTGAGCGCACATGTTGGTACCCGAAAGATGGTGAACTATGCCTGGCCAGGGTGAAGTCAGGGGAAACCCTGATGGAAGCCCGTAGCGATTCTGACGTGCAAATCGATCGTCAGAGCTGGGTATAGGGGCGAAAGACTAATCGAACCATCTAGTAGCTGGTTCCCTCCGAAGTTTCCCTCAGGATAGCTGGCACTCGGATTCTTTCATCCGGTAAAGCGAATGATTAGAGGCCTTAGGGTCGAAATGATTTTAACCTATTCTCAAACTTTAAATGGGTGAGAACTTTGGCTTTCTTGAATGAAGCTAAAAGATTCTTAGAAAAAGAGTGCCTAGTGGGCCAATTTTGGTAAGCAGAACTGGCGCTGTGGGATGAACCAAACGCCGAGTTAAAGCGCCTAAGCGAACGCATATGTGGAAACCATGAAAGGCGTTGGTTGCTGAAGACAGCAGGACGGTGGCCATGGAAGTTGGAATCCGCTAAGGAGTGTGTAACAACTCACCTGCCGAAGCAACTAGCCCTTAAAATGGACGGCGCTAAAGCGTTCCGCTTATACTCGGCCGTCAGTGCATTGGGCATCTTGATGTCTTGAAGCATTGATGAGTAGGAGGGTCGCGTCGGTGTGCGCAGAAGG
>CAKOAT010371043.1:7500-12828 GCA_932364175.1 Eruca vesicaria subsp. sativa
CCGTGCGCTGTGGTGGCGCATGGCCGGACGTTCGGATTTGAAACCGAAGTCCAAAGGCCTTTCAGTGTCTCCGGACTTGGCATGTTTTGATACAAGCCTTGTTCGGGCCTGGACCACGCGCTCTTGTGGTGCGTGGTCTTGTGCTGCTCCGCCTCCGGGCGTAGTGGCCAAGGCAGAGACGAGGTGCTCTCGAGATCGCAGCCCTTGAGCTGCAACTAAGTCTCGAGAGGCCTCAGTGTTGCTCCTTGGACGCAAGTCCCGAGGTACACCCCCTTAAGCCGGGCGCTCTGCGGAGTGCTTGGCTTGCCTCTCGTTGGGCAAAACGAGCGCTGCCTTGGCTTGGACCGCTCCTGCACACGCCACTCGAACAGAGGGGCTGACGGGAGACAGCGGTCCGGCAGGGCAGCGCAGCGCTGCGTCGCTCCCTGAGACCAAGTCCAAGGCTTAGAGCCGGGTGCAGCCCGGCTTCCTTGCTTGCTGGACTTGGTGTCCTGGCTTGGGCCGGGGAGATGCAGAGGTGAAGGGTCGAATAGCGAGGATATCGGCCCGCGAGGTGACAAGGGCAGTGATCGCGACCGGGGGGCGGAGTGCTCGCGAAGCGAGCGCGCCGGACAGGGGTGCGATAGGCGGGTCAGCAGAGGCCCAGGGAGCGGTGCCCGGGGCGGCTGGGCTGGTCGGTAGGTGCTTAATGGGGTGGCCGGACCTGGTGTCTGGGGCCCGCGGCCGAGGCGGGCCGGCCGGGGAGCCGAGCGGTTCGAGTCGGCGGCCGGATCTGGGCCCGAGCCTTAAGGTGGCTTGGACTTACACATGCATGGCTTAAACTTCGAGAGAAGCAAGTCGCAGCGGCTGGCTGGCCCGGGACTTGTGTTCTGGCCGGCCGGACCGCGTCGTGGCTCGGTCGCGGCTCGGCCTTGGTGGTCGGAGCACCGATACACAGTGCACGGGGGAGGCGGTCGGGTGCTTAAGGTGCCGGGCTGGAACACTGTGGGACGGCCGTGGGACTTGTGTTCTGGCCGGGGGCCTGGTGCCTTAAAGCTCGGCCCGGCTGGACTTGTGCTCTGGCCGAGAGGTCGGTCAGTGGAGCCGGAGTGCAGCCGCGAGTCGGCCGGAGAGACCTTAAAGGGGCTCTGCCTGGACAAGGCAGGGTCCCTTTTTTTTATGAGTTTTTTTTCGATGCATCTAGGGTGCTTAAACGTGTCCAATATGCCGACTTCCCTTGCCTACATTAGTCTGTTGGCAAGAAGTTCTCCGCCTCTGCTGCTGGTGCTCCTCCGAGGTGGGCCTAGCAGCTTAAAGAAGAGCATAGGGGGAGCCGCGGTGCCTTAAAGGCCAGAGCAGCAGCAGGAAAAGGGAAGCCGAGGCGGTCGTGCCCAGCCGGAGGAGAAGCGCAGGGGCAAAAGAATGCCAACGGCATGCGGTGTTCCCAAGCGGTCACCCATCTAAGTACTAACCGCACCCAACGCTGCTTAACTTCGGTGTGCGGAAGGGAACCGGTGGACCCAGCGTGGTATGGTCGTTGGCGAGAGACGGAGGAGGAAAGTTGCCCCTTGAGGCCGCCGTGTTCCCGGCTTGCCCCCATCCAAGCTGCAGCAGTCCCCCCTGGTGTAAGTCTGTGTGTGTTAGCAAGCTTTGCTTGTCAAAGCGCTTGTCAAAGTGTTTGTCTAAGTGTTGTATTCTGCACTTTGTTGCACTTTGTCACTTTGTCTCGAGGTGAGAGGGAGTTGTAAATGCATTCATGCGCATCACTAATTAGATGACGAGGCAAGGAGTGGAGTCTGGGCGAGTGGGAGTGTGCACGTAACGAAACCGAGAGAAGCAACAAAACGTGTCCAACGGCATGGAGAGGTGGCTGTGAATGGGAGGGCTCCCCCTTTGACACCACGAGGGCCGGAGAGGTGCCACTGGAGCAGCCGTACCCGTGAGACAGGGGCGAGTGTTTGGAAACACTCGGAATCGGGGGAAAAATGAGTAGAAAGTGGTGTCTGGGGATGGCTTATCCGACCGGCAAGGAGTTGTGCTCTGGCAAGGATGTTTATACCTTTGGAAAGGGGAGCCCTTCCTCTGCAAGTCCCGATACCGCAGGAAGCTTTGAACCAAGTACCGACTTGGCTACGGCCGGTCAAAGGTGGACCAATTGGTGCTTAAAGGGGGAAAATGGTGTTTGGTGCATCTGGGGACCGGGGTTTTGACCGGCAAGGACCAATAGCTTAATAGAAGCAGTTGCACGGTTGGATAGGGGAAGGAATGCCCTAGAGTTCCCGCACAGACGACACTCTGTCGGTCAAGTACCCGAGGAGTTATGCCCGTTCAAAGTTGAACCACTTGGGGCAAAAACGAAAAAAATCGCGTGTAGGCCCTCCGGAGAACGCCGATTTGACCGGGAAGGAACAATAGATAAGGGAAGGCACTTATACCATTCGAAAGGTAAAAGAACGCTCTAGTATCCCCGCACTCGCGGCACGCTGACACTTTAATACTCGCTTGGCTACACCCGTTCAAAGTTGAACATTTTTGACCCATTCAATGGGTGCCCAATGTTCGAACGGCGTTTTGAACGGCAAGGGGCTTCGGCGCGAGGCAGGTGAGCACGGCGCTTTCAAGGCACATCCAAGACGAGTAATTTAAGCACTCGCGGGCCGCCGTGGGACTTGTAGTTCTCGAGGGGCGTAAGTCCGAAAAACGTTCAATTTTGAACTTTGGCCCCTGTTTCGACCAACTTAACTACAATTGTTAACGTGACCACCATACTGGGACATGGTTTCGGACGACGGCCAACACGGCTAGCCACATGGCATTTCGATAGCACCCACCGGGGACCAAGTTTGCTTAAGGGCCCAAGTCCAAAAAATGGTTCAAACGGGCATAACTCGGTCAAATCTTTATGCATTCATAAAAGTGGGTAGTCAGGCTTGTAGAGAATTGAATTACGAAGAGAATGACGTGTGTCCCCTCACTAAGGGACTTACCGTTCAGGAGATATGGCCAAAACAAAAAATGTGATTGTGGGTTGCCTACCCGGCGCCCCTGGGAGGCGGCCCGTGCAGACCTCTTTTCGAACGGCCGTTTGAACAGGAAGGAGTTGTACCTTAACAAAAACATGGGCACCGTTTGAAAGGGGAAAGATGGAACTAAAGGACGCGCACTCGTGCTACGTTACAACTCAAATACTTTAAAAGCTTTAACGGGTCAAAGTTGGTCAATTTTGGTCCAAAAACGGTCAGGTGAGTTTTTGAACCACTTTTCGAACATGAAATACCCGTCTGACAGAAAAATCGATAAGAGCAAAATGAAAGGCCACCTGGCACCATAGACTCTGGGCACCCGCGCTTTGCTGTGGCACTTGTAGTTCTCGAGGGGCGTAAGTCCAAAAATCGTTCAATTTTGAACTTTAACGCCCCGTTTGAACGCTTTAATACTAATTGTTAACGTGACCTCTATACTGGCTCGTCGTTTTAGGCGAGGAAGCACAGTATTCAAGTGGCATCGACTTCATGGACCCCATATAAGGGAGGGTTCGCTTAAGGGCTTAAGTTCAAAAAATTGAACAAACGGGCATAACTTGGCCAAAAATGGACCGATTTTCAAAAATCTTTTTTTAATCCGGTAGAGAATTCAAAAACAAAGACGAAGACGCAAGCACCATCTCTAAGACTCGAACCGTTCCGGAGCTACGGCCGAAAGCAGGTAGTGAAATCTTGGCCCGAAAATCCCAAGTCCAGGGCTTAAATGAAGGAATTTTTCGGAACTTTCAACTCGAGTCGCTTCGTCTCGACCGCCTTCTCCAGAAAAAATAAAAAGTCCAGGTAGCTCCACTCCACCCTTTCGACTCGTTTGAAGATTTTTCCGAGCAATCATCCTGTGACGCTGGTCGCCACACGCACGCGCGCGCACAGCTCGCCGCGCGAGGCGCGTCAAACGCTACTATATACAGGCCGTTGGGTCGTCTGGGGTGAAAAAATCAAAGTTGTCGGGGACCTCGCGGGGACCTCGGGAACAGTCATTCTATCACTCCGAGACGACCCGGCGCGGTCCTAGGGCCCCGAAAGGGGTTTTAAGGGGCCGCTCCGTGCGCGGAGGCCGAGTCCCGTGGGGGCCAGTCAGACGCACTGATTGGTTCCGCGGGGCGACCGCGGTGCCTGGCAAACACCGCGGGAAGGAAAACCACCAATCGATCTGTTCGCTTTGGTGAGTTTTAAAGAATCTGCGAGGGTTCGGCTGGAAAATAAGACAAGTCCCAGGCGACTTGCCCGGGGCCTTGCGCACGGCCGGCCGGTCCTCTCAGAGTGACTTAAAGTCACAAGCAGTTGCCTTTCTCCTTATGTCTATTTGCGACTCGTTCGTAAATACACAGAGCAAAGGCACCAGTGAGGCACGCACTGGATGCTTGAGAGGAGAGGCCGGGCGGCCGGGTCGGAGCTCTAAACCTTTTCAAACGCTCTCTTAAGGCAGTCTCCCTAGCCGAACGGCCCCGAAAAAATTACAAGTCCCGAGCACAGGGAGGGAGACTGCGGAGGGTAGGTGCTCGGGACAAACAGACCGATTGCTCTTGCAATTCGGCCGTGCACTCTGATGCTCCGTGTGTCTCTTGAGACGCACTTTAAGTGAAAACAGAGTGATTGAAGACATATCGGACCGCACTGGGGGGCTTCTCCCCGGGGTTGGTCGGAATGAATCGTTCCTTTAAACCAAGGCGACTGGCCCGCACATGGAGGCGGCGGCACAAGTCCTTTCGCGCAGAAAGTGTTCTCTGGGTCGTTGTGCTTCAAATGAGTGTGTTGGCCAGAAGCATGGCTTTCTCCACATGAGGTGTTTTGACACACTTCAAAAGCCAGTTGGAAGGAAAAGTCGGGACGATTGGAGTCCTTTGAAGCGCAGAGAAGGCGGGGCCTCCTCCGGGGAGCTCTAAACCTTTTCAAACGCTACTATAACCCAGGCAGGTCCCTCTCGGACTGGTGGCGCTGGGCCGAAGGAAAGTCGGGAGTTCCTACACGGGCTCTGCAATGACTGAAATGCGCTGCGGCCAGCACATGAGGCGATTCACGGGGTTGGTTTCGTAAAGTTTCTCTTCCCCGTGCCATCGATCTTCAAATGAGTGTGTGGGCCAACGCATCCGCATTCTACACACCAGGTGTCTAGACACATTTGGAAATTATGTTGAGAATGCAATACAGAACGATTGGAGCTCTGTAAAGCGGAAAAGGCACGGAGCCTCCTCCGGGGAGCTCTAAACCTTTTCAAACGCTTATATAACCCAGGCAGGTCCTTCTCAGGATCGGTGGCGCTGGGCCGGAGGGAAAAAAGTCGGGAGTTCCTACACGGGCTCTGCTA
>CAKOAT010371487.1:0-12751 GCA_932364175.1 Eruca vesicaria subsp. sativa
CCTGTTTATAAATGAGGTCCGGAGCTCTCCTCCGTGACCTGTTTTGTTGACGTTCCTTCCTTAGCAAAAACAGCCTCCGGCTTCTTTTTGACTCTTTTCTCAAAAGATTAATTGCCAATGGGCTTACAGTGGCCCATAGTCAACTCTTATCGTTCTAGCCCATTAGTCTCAGCTAGCGGGCCATATTTGGGCCCAACACTAACCTTTGAATTAGCAATGGATTTAAAATATTAAGAGGCATAGCCACATTGTTAAGAGATCTACGTTCGAATTTACACTATGGAAGCTTTTTTTTTTCTTGAACAACACACTATTGAAGCTAAAGTGTAAAGTGTAAACTTATTGCTCATAACTGCATTTGAAAACTTATTGCTCATAACTGCAATTGAAAACATACTATAAATTGAATGTATTTCAGGATAAATGGTTTCTGTATATTATTTAGTTGAGTTAGAAGTTTTTTTATAACAAAAATCTAATATTACCTGCAATGATATGTAACTTTGTTTGGAGAAGCTAATAATTCTGCTAGGTGTATCTCTGGCTCTGCATTGTTGTTTTTTCTTCTCTTGCCATTCACCAAAAGCCATCAGTTATGCTTAATCGGTACCAGTTTGAAAACATCAGTGACTGTATATCATATGTCTACCACCTTGATAAAGATGAATTTAAGAGGAAATTAGTACCGTAAGTAATACGGAGAATGCAAGTATTGAACTGGTAATTATTCATATATGAAATACAATTTTATTACCTTTTTGGTTATGAATGAAGGATAACAGACTGGTAAAGGACATGCACCGAACCATAACACAAATCATGCTACTTTATATGAAGTTTAAGACTTTCAGAAGTGATGTTACAAAAAAAAGACTTTTAGAAGTATGACAAATTGTTTTTTTTTTGCAAGATAGCAATGAAACCGAGAGAAGGAATCGAAACTGAATATGAGATAGACACGTAGAAGATACATCTCAGAAGATTTTGTGTGAAGCGAACAAATTGAAGTTTGTTGAAGAACCCTAATCCCCTTTTCTTTTTTTTTCATTTTTTTTTCCGGCACCCTAATCCCCTTTTCTTAATCTGTTCGATTTTTATTCTTTTATCAATTTTTTTTTTCTTACCGACAAACAATACCATAGGCTTCTTCTTTTTGACAGATTAGGGCCAATAATTTTTAAAGGGACAAAAGCCCATCAATTATATTGACCGGTATATAAAATACTTATAAAACGATCCATGTCCTAATCAAACGAATCATATCAAAAAAGAAGCTACATAAATTAGTGCATAAATTTTACCAAAAGAAATAAAATAATCTTTTCAATTTTTTTGTATTATGCATAGTTTGAATACATATAATACATGTTTTTCTATGATTGATACAAAACTATGAACAACAAAAAATGATAATAAAAATATGCAATAAAATGAAAAACAAACTGAAATATTTTTATAATACTCTCACCCCGTGCATAGCACGGGTCTCTATCTAGTTAGTTATAATTCAATGAAACTGAGGCACTTGGTTTATCTCTATTAGACCAAATTAGTTATAAGATCTTCATTGATTTTTTTTCATCCAGATTTATGAATCACTGAATATGTGTTATTTTTCTATTATAAGTATAATTACTTATATTAATTTATAATTAAAAAGTAATTTATATATTAGGTTATTTTCTATATTTTTAGTGATATAATTATTTAATTATGAGTAATTTTGATATTTTTTAAGAATATGTGATTATTAGAAGTATATGTAAACGGTTTGAATATACAACTAGATTTTATAAAATTTCAAAACATGTTAACCAATATAAACCAAGCACGCAATCCGGTTTTGACCAAATCTGGTTTGAACATATAACTGTATCTTTAAAACATTAGTATGGTTTTATTAAAAGAAAAGTAAGATAATTCTTTTTAATAACGAAAATGATAGTAAAATTAAATAAAATCTTCAGAGAATATATGATATATGTAAATGTTATAATGTATTGCAATATGACTGGCTTATATTTCTGGTCAAAAATATTTAATTAATTAATACATAAATAAAAGAGTGGCATAAATATACGAAATTGCTAAGTGGAGGAAAAACAATCCCTCCATTTGGGAAAAAAATACGATTAGCGAACTCCAACAAGCGTTGTAAGAGTTACAATCGGATAATAGTAGGACCCAGTAATATATAATTGAGGTTTCCCAAAAATTACAAGAAGCATATAGATGAAGAGGATTATTGACATCAGAAGAGCATGAATACGTAGAATATGGCTAGGGACCTAAACACGGATTTTTATCATGCTTTGACAAAGCAACACCTGGGTTTACACGATAAAAATGGACAATAGATAACAGAGGAACAGGTAGTGGAAAAAAGTAGCGGTGGATTATTGTAAGGATCTATTTGTGACTATTTCACCTTCAGAGTTTGAGGTATTTTTGGAAGAGATTTCACTGACGATCACTCAGCAAATGAACCAGTGGCTAATTAGGTTGGCAACAAAGGAAGAAGTGAGGCAATGACAGCACTGTTCTTCCAACATTCTTGGAATACCATTAAGAAGGTTTTGCTAGATATGGTTAATGCATTTTTTCTTACCGGAGAGTTGGATACACGGCTAAATGTTACAAATATCTGTCTAATACCAAAGACAGAGAGACCCACAAAAATGATGGATATGAGACCAATTAGTATGTGTAACGTGGGGTATCAAAAACATCTCGAATGTACTTTGTCAACGATTAAAAATGTGTCTTTCCAGACTTATCTCAGAAACGCAATCAGCTTTTGTTCCAGGGAGGCTTATATCAGATAATATTCTCATCGCTTAGGAGATGTTTCATGGGTTATGGGCTAATAAGTCATGCCAGAATAAATTTATGGCTATCAAAACGGATATGAGAAAAGTATATGATAGGGACGAATGAGCTTTCCTTCAGGCTTTACTTCATAAAATGGGGTTTGATCCTCATTGGATTAAGCTGATGATGAAGTGTATTTCTTCGGTGAAGTATAGAGTATTGTTAAACGGACACCCACGAGGGAATGTTATTCCACAGTGAGGGTTATAGGAAGAAGATACTCTTTCTCCTTACTTATTTATCTTCTGCACAGAGGCACTAATAGCAAATAAAAAAGGCAGAACGGTTAAAACAATCGACATGGATGAAAGTTGCACGTGCTTGTCCTTCAGTGTCACATTTGATATTTGCTGATGACAGTTAATTTATCTGTAAGGCATAGAAAGTGGAAGGTTACACTATTCTCCGAATTCTGAAAGATTATGAGAAGGTGTCTTGTCAACTAATAAATCTTCAAAAATCTTCGATTTAGTTTGGGTTTAAGATTGATGAACAAACTTGACAGAAAATCCGG
Organism: Eruca vesicaria subsp. sativa; assembly: GCA_932364175.1. Classification (NCBI taxonomy): domain Eukaryota; kingdom Viridiplantae; phylum Streptophyta; class Magnoliopsida; order Brassicales; family Brassicaceae; genus Eruca; species Eruca vesicaria. The sequence continues at coordinate 3,386 of CAKOAT010371487.1, forward strand.
GATATACTAGATATTCAGAATATTGGAGGGATGAGATTATGTTTGAGTCTGCCATATATTTGGGAGGATCTAAGATTCAAATTTCGGTTTTGTTCAGGAACGCTTAAGTAACATAGTCAATGGTTGGACTTTTAGAATTTTATCCAAGAGTGGAAAGGAGGTGATAATTAAATCAGTCGTAACATCCCTACCAGATAATGTTATGTCATGTTATCGCATTCCAAAATCAGTCACATCAGAATAAACTATGTATGGGGAAATACAAGAGGTATGCACTGAAAATCTTGAGATAAAGTATGTATGGGGAAAGAGGAAGGAGGACTTGGTTTCAAGGCTATCTTGGATTTTAATACGGCTATGTTAGGAAAAAAAATTTGGTGATTGATTGAGAAGCCTAATACTTTGTTTTCTCGGGTTTTCAAAGAATGGTACTTCAGGAATGCTTCACCACTAAAACATATCTGCTCATACTCTCCATCCTATAGATCGCATAGTATTGTATCTGCTAGATCTCTGGTTCGCTAACATTACAGGAAATGCGAGTATTAATAGCATCAGATTATAGCGTTTATGACATTTGTGCTATTGTATGCCAACACCGGCTTTTTAATAGCATTTATAAATGTAAAACGCTATGTTTTGTACAGCAGGAAAATATTTTTTTTTAGTCGCGTTAATTTACTTAGTGTAGGCGTGTTACCTATTGTTTTGAAACCCGAACCGGACCCGCGGTTGAACCGGTAAACCCGGTGACCTAAAATAAATCCGGTTCGAGTTTTGTTAAAAATCCAAAATTAAAAAACCCGAAAAAACCCATTAAAACCCAAAACCCGATGCCGGTTGAACCAATAAATACATTTTTTTAGTTTTAAATTACGTTTTTATTATGTTTTATATTATAAATTTCTAATTTAAAAGTTAGGTTTCCACGTTTTAGTTATTGACATTGCCGTCTTTTTCTTTAAATTTAGATTAAACTCTCTGACTTTTAATCATACATAATACCTACTACACTATTTTATCTGTGATTTTTAGATTTTGATGACGATTTCACTATGCCACCTGAAGAAAATAAACTGAAGGGTGGTAGCGAAAACCAAAATTAGTTGATGTGATTTGGTGTTAATTTATTTTTGTTATTGATAATTTATTACAATGATGTTTTACTTTTGTTTTATTTTGGATTTNTTAATCATACATAATACCTACTACACTATTTTATCTGTGATTTTTAGATTTTGATGACGATTTCACTATGCCACCTGAAGAAAATAAACTGAAGGGTGGTAGCGAAAACCAAAATTAGTTGATGTGATTTGGTGTTAATTTATTTTTGTTATTGATAATTTATTACAATGATGTTTTACTTTTGTTTTATTTTGGATTTAAAGTTTAATTTATTATTCTCATTAGACATTTTAATATTTGTGACATTATATCTTGATTTTTATAGATGTCATTACTCTTAACTTGTTATAAAAAAATAGTCTAAACTAGTTTTTGATATTTTGTATATTTATACATTTTATGTTTTAAAAACATTTAAAAAATATTTAACTTTAGTTTCTATATTTTTATTTTCATAGCTAATATATTATTATATAATAAAGTTTCATTTATTAACCCGCGGTTCACCCGTGGTCGACCCAGTGATCCACTGACCCAGTAAGTCATTCGGTTTAGTGTTCGGGTCGAGTTTAAAAACATTGGTGTTACCAATAAAAAATAATGCTATCGTAAATATAAAATATCCAAAATTTTAGTAAAAAAATACTAATTGGTTGATAAGTGGAGATTAGAATAACAAATCTCTAATCTCAGCCGTTAATAGTAACTAATCATATTTCGCCAAAAGCAATGTTTTAAACCTGATACATACACTGAACCGGATACTTTACCGAGTCACCGAATTACTAGGTCAACCACGGGTGAATCACGGGTCAATACGTTAATTAATTTTAATAAATAGATATATATTAACTATTAAAAATATAGGAAAACTTACACAGTTCTTAAAAACATAGAAAATATTTAAATTCGTTCTCTTTATTTTTATTTTATTTCACATATAAAATATTTAAAATTAGATTAGTTTATTTAATAATTCTTTTTATAAAAAATAGGAGTTGAGACATATAGTATATCATAACAAGACTTAAACCTCAAAAATTTAGATATCTATTATTATTTAATATATTTTCTTTAAGATGCATAATACAATGTTCATCAAAATAAATAATTTTTTAGTCAATATTATATATGTTTTCTCAAAATTAAATAAGATCAATAAATTTAATTAAAAAAACTATTTATTTATTAACATGCAAAATCAAGAAAATAAAATATATGCATATGATTAGCATAAAAATGAAGTTTATATAATAAAAGTTAGAACCTAGAAATTAAAATCAAATGCTATTTATCATATATGAAATCAACAAAAGTTTTAAAAGAAAATGGAAGGAGATATAGAGTATATGTGATAGCACGAAAAACTATAATTTATGAGAAAGCTAAAAATTAGAAACTAAAAATCTACTTTCTTATTTTGGGTACACAAAAAATATTTAATAAAATAGTTAAAAACATAACAAAAACTAAATAAGATAACTCAGTTGTTCACCCGATGGTTTAACCGATAGCCGGATCACCGGGTTTAAGAGTTTTTAGCGGGTTTTATCAAGTTTTGAATTAGTGGATATTTCTTAAAACCCAAACCAGATTACTTATCGGGTCACCGGGTTTAGCGGTCGGACCACGGGTCCGGGTCGAGCGTGTAAACACTGCCCAAAACTAAATCTTCCCCGTGAAGCTCTCTCTCTTTCTCTGCAAATCCCACATCTATGTTCAAGTCTAGCTTCGATTTCTCCAACCTCAAACCCTAATTTCATACGTAAAGAAGATATAGTTGATGGAGTTGAGTCTTCATTTCAAGAGAAGTAAACTTTGTTATGGCCTGTGGATCTCTGAGAACCGAGACTCTCCGAGTTGAAGCGGTGTAGGAGGTGGAATACTCCCGTTTACAAGGCCCACTGAATAATAGGATTGGTCCACACGGGCTCCGGCCCAGCGAGCTAACACTTCGCTGATTAGCAACTAACCTGGATTAACTTAGATAATCCCCGCGATTAACCGAGTTAATAATGATTAGGCGAGGTACATACCTTAGCGGTCCGACCAAGGCCCATTCCGCGAAAGGCCCTCCGTACACGCGACCAGCTCGCTAGGTCAAGGGAATACTGCTATAAAAGGAATAGAGAAGGTGATGTCACTTAAATGTTTAACCTAAGGAGTGATTTTACTCTCTCAAATAAGAGGTTCAATCGTAGTACTTAGGGATCGAATCCACAAGGAACTAGAGTCACAAAAGATATAATCCTAAGTGATTAAGCTAGGTTGAAAAAGGTTTAAAACAGTAAATAAAATAAATAGCAATGGTAAGTTTCTAAGGAAAATAGGTTTTAGGTTTGAAAACAATGAAGAGAAATAGTTATATTCAAGGTTACTATTCAGAAAGTCAAGATTATAAATCTATGGATGTCTTAACGAATTGCTTGCAAATATATGAGAACTTCAACCCTTAGACAAATCTATAGCTGTCGCTAGTTAGACTCGTCCATTGATCTGATTTCCGACTGCATCGATCGATGTTGCTATCGCAGTGTCGATCGATATAAGCTGCCGTCGATCGATGACTCTAGAGGAGTATCGATCGATATAAAGTATCAGATCGGATCGAACTGTGTTCGCCCGAGAATTTCTATCAGACCGTCTGTCGCATCGTGCCTTAATAGAGTATGGGTTTAGACAAATGATTTCAGGAAGATGACTATTAGATTAGTCACTCCATAATCAATACTTTAGGTAGCAAGTCTAGAGTAAGCATTAGGGTTCATTTGGATAATGAATATAACAACTTAACAATCCATAGTTGGGGTTAATCCCGCATAACTATTTGAACCCAAATCTAACATATGAATCTACTCAGACATAGCCAAGAGATTCATAGCAAAAGAATAAGAAGAAAAGAAAATGCTTTTATTGCTATGTATAAAGTAGAATACAAAACTCAAATCTTGTGTGTCTTTCTAGGGCTCATAGGCATAACTATAAATAGGCAGTACAATTAGGTTAAAAACTCGTCAGGGGCAATCTTGTAATTTGGTAAGAACTTGGGCTTCAAGTTGGCCAAATAAATCTTGCTCATCACGCTCTGTATCGATCGATGGTACATTGCGTGCATCGATCGATGGAGTATCTCGACTTCAACTTCTACGGAAGCGTCATCGATCGATTACACAGGGTGTGTATCGATCGATATGTATCTCTTATGTCGGATCTTCATAGTCATCTTGGAAAACTCTTCTTTAAGCACCAAAAGGCACCTATATCATCACTTTACCACAAAATGCTCCTAAACCTGAAAACATACCTAATAGACTCCAAAACATAGATAATTATAATAAAAACATATAGAAAATATGACCAAAAGCGGGTCAAAATCATGGTATATCAACTCCCCTAGACTTACCCTTTTGCTTGTCCTCAAGCAAACATCAAGTTAGTCTTGAAAAGAAGTTTTAAAACAGCAGAGACTCAATCAAAATCTCAACTTAAAAATCATAACCTCTTACTTTCTGCAATCAATAAATATAAGAATGGTGCTAAAGAGTGGTAAGATAAAAAAGTAAGACTTTGAAAAATTTTCCCTTTCTTGACTCAGTAAAACCAATTTTTGAAAACTTTATCAAAAAGATCAAAAAGAGGTAAAGTAGCATCAGTAATCAACTCCCCCAGACTTAAATCGTACACTGTCCTCAATGTATAATTAGTCGGAGTTAGAGCATAAAAATCAAATGAATGTGTAGCTGATATCGAAAATTTGAAACGATATACCTGACCGATATGGGTATCAATCGATGGTGAGTCGCCATCGTAGACCGATGCGTGTTTGTCTGTGTCGAGCGATATCGACTGGTTCGTATCGGTCGATAGGTATGGATCGTGTATCGATCTTCCTAAAAATAAATAAAAACGAAACTAGTAAGTAAAAATTAAATAAAGTAAAGAAATAAAATACCTAACAGTGGGTTGCCTCCCACTCAGCGCTTGGTTAAAGTCAGTAAGCTTGACTGTGGAGTTATGGTGGCTAGTGAGGTGGGTTGCAGGTACTTATTGGTAAACAAGTGTCCTCCTTGTCTTGTGTTTCATCAAACCAAGAGGTTAGAAAGCTTCTTGTGGCCTTCTCACTTCTGGTCATACTAGTCTTCAAACCATAAACTTATGCTTGGATCCATTCTAACCACCCCTCTAAGTTGTCAAGGCTGTATTGATGGTTGCCAATCATGCTGTAGATGTGTTCTGTTGTGCGCTACATGGTGTCGTGGTGTGTTGGATCGTCGGTCGAGGCTGTAGGTTGCATATCGATCGATGCTTTGTGTGCTTCATCGATCGATGGGGATGGGTCAGGTCGGCTGGCGAGCTGTCTTTGGATATCTTCTACCTCCTTCTGAATATCTTATGTTCTCAGTTCTAAACTTTGAACATCATTCTGGACTGGGAACCAATACTTGTCCAGTAGATAGTAATCTTCGTTTTCACAAGCCTCAATGGATTTGTAGATCTCGGCTGTGGTTTCTTCAAATTCTTCCCTGAAACAGAATTCTTGAGCACGGGTATCGATCGATGCACTAGGTTTGTCATCGATCGATAGCTTCTGTAAGTGGTGCTCGATCGGGTTAAGTACGGGTGTATCGGTTGATGCAGGGGGATCTGTATCGGTCGATGCATGTGTCTGAGATTTCAGCTGTGCGCGCAAAGTGTTGACTTCTTCTTGTAGAGCATCTCGTTTCTTTCGTACTGAGTCATTGTGGCTGGTCTGCCATAGCATTTCACCTCGAAGTCTTGATAGTTTTTCCTCAAGGTCATGTCTCGCGCCTGCTATCTTCCAGTTGTGATCGCTGGTGAGGCCATCTAGCATGTATGTGACTTCTTTCTGTGTATAGAGCTTACCATCTAACTCCCTTAGAAAACTGATCAGCATATCCTGGTAGACAGAAACAAGAGCGACCAAATAGTGAGGCTCTCTTCAGCAAGTTTTCCATATCGTCTTTGGTGACAGGGATGATGTCTCCGTTTACTGCTCTTGCATGGCCAGATTCATCTCTGTAGACTCCATATTCATCTTTCTTTTCTAAAAAGAAACGACGTTCTCCGTTTTGGAAAGCTCTCGTCCCATACTCTCGGTGTGTATCGATCGATGCTAGTCTCCATGCATCGGTCGATGGGCGTTTTGTCTGGTTCGGATCGTTTTCGATGATAGGTCCATTGGCCATCTGGAGTATGTCTACAACATCTTTTGTGGAGATAGGAATGATTCTCCCATCTATAGCTCGTGCATGACCATCGGAATCCCTGAAAATACCAAACTCATCCGGAATTAGTGAATTTAAATCAAATTTGGGTGGTTGTACCTCGGATGGTGTTGTGGCAGGATCGGTTGGTGGCTGAAGATTGATATCGATCGATGGAGAGTGCTCCTTATCGATCGATGTCTGGAGGATCATATCGGTCGACGGCTTGAACTCCATGTCGAGCGATACGGGATCTACAGGTTGAATCGCGGCTTGTAGGGGTGCTGTGTCTACTGCAAAAATTTCGTGATAACCGCTGGCCCAGCTTCCAACCGAGTAATCTCCGTCTCCTGGTTCGTATGGGACATAGACTGGTTTGCAGTAGGGTTCGTCGCTTGTTGATTCGAACCGTCGTTTGTGCGATCTGGGGTAGGGCATATCGATCGATGGACCAGGTGTCATATCGGTCGATGCTCGTCGGATGAAGGTCGGGAATGGAGGTTGTTCTTCATCTTCTCGAAGAAATCGGTACTCTATAGCTCGTTCCTCCTCATAATCTTCATCATACTCCTCCTGAGTAGTGATACTAGCAAGCTCGGGCAAGTAGTGATCGTTTTCCCACTCATCTGCACTGAAATCGGCGTCTGGGAACTCGTCTTTGGTCCGTCGGAAGACTCCATCGAGCGATGACCAGGTCGAACTGTCGGTCGATGGTGCTGCAAGGATATCGATCGATGGGGAAGTGGTGTCATCGTTCGGTACTGCTTCTTCGGTTTCATACTCTTCCATAGAATCAAATTCGTGGGCACAGAAACATGTGGCTACGAGTGTTGAGCTGGCTGGCCTTAGGAACTTGATTACTGGAACAGGGTCGTAGTGAATGGAAGGGTTGATTAGGGTTAGGCAGAGCTTGTTTGTTTAAAGGTCACAAACAGCTCCAACTGTGGCTAAGAAGGCTCTTCCAAGTAGTAGAGAAGTCTTGAAGTTCAGCTTGTTGGATAAGATATGGAAGTCTGTAGGATATTAGGGTTTCCCAATCTGTACCTCAAGGTTGCGAACGATGCCTCCAGAGCTTTGCTGAGAACAATCTACAAAAATGAAAGTTTCTTCAGAAGGCTCTATCTTCAGACCTAGATGATCTGCCATGAGCTTGGGTAAGATGCTAACTCTAGATCTTGTGTCACAGAGGGCACGTGGGAACTCAACACCTCTAATGGTGCAAGGTATTGTGAACTTCCCTGGATCATTCTTCTTCTTCTTCTTCAGTGTTATCTTCTGCTTGAGGCTATCTCTGACTTGGTTAAACATCCTCCTGATGTCATCTTCTGTCTCCTTGGTTTCTCTGATGAACATCCACAATCTGTGTGAAAAGTAGGCTTCTTCAAAAGGTTTCTCTTTAGGTATTCTGAGGACTCTTTTTCTGAAGCTGGACAACTCCTTCTCATTAGCTTCTCTTTTATAGGCTTTAGGTATCTTCTCTTTCCTTTTTCGGAGCACTCTCCCCATATTTTCCATTTTTATCTCCATGGACTCAAAAATATCTGTGGGTCTCTCTTTTAGGGCTGCTGTAGGGTTTCTGGTGGTGTAATATCGCTCCCGGAAAGCGTCAAGACATGCACTGTCGATTTTAGGAAGTGGCACTCAGCGTTGGGGTACTTCATATCGATCGAGAATGCTTGGTGTGTGTCGAGCGATGCTAGGGTCTTGATGTCGATCGATGATGGGGGCATCATGTCGATCGATGACAGGGCTGGGCGGATGTGGTTGAAGTGCGGCGAATTCGGCGTGAAACATAATCTTGACGGAATTGCACTCGCGAGGGTTTTCGTCGGAGTTCATCGATCGACACTCGTCAAAGTCAATCGATCAACGAACTAAAGGTGATATCGATCGATGTTGAGCTGGTGATATCGATCGATAGTAGTCGTAGGCGAATTCTCTTTCACTCTCATCATCAGATCTCTGAATCTCTTCTACTACCTCTTGCCAAAAGTCATCATCTAGGAGGGCATTGCTGTTCTGGGTGTGGGCAAACTCCTGCTTCTTAACTGCTTCTCCTGTCTGCAACACCTGGGTCTCTAGCTTCTTCACATGGGTGCTGAGTGCGTCTATCTTCGTGATGAAGGTGGTGTGGACATAATCGATCTTTCCATTGAAGTTTACCTCGAGCTTCTGCTGACTCTCAAGTATCTTGTCTATCAATTCCTCCAGTTTAGTATCTTGGGTGGGTGGGTGTGGATTTGAGTAGAAGGCACTTCCATAGCTTCTGTTGTTGTTAGGGTTGCTGCTGCTGAAGGTGTTGGGCTTCTGGGGATTCTAGTTAAAGTTGCTTCTCTGGCCTGTGAAGTTTATGTATCCTCCTTGGTTACCAGATCTCTGAAAACCGGCACCACTAATCCAGTTGACGTCTTCTTCAACAATTTCTGAATCTTCCACTGAACAGATCTGCTTGTTTAGGAGCTTCTGAATGTTGTCTAGCTGTGCTCTAACTTCATTGACGTACTCCTTCCCAGGGGATGATGTACTCTTCATATAGTTTCTTGTGCTGTTGCTGGAAGCTAAGTTGTCAATTAGCTTGATAGCATTCTGAGGATTCTTGGTGGTGAAGTTGCCATCGCTAGCTGTATCAAGGACTCTCTTGAAATCGGGGCTGATGCCTCTATAGAAGGTGCATAGCAGTTGTACTTGGTTGAATCTGTGGTGTGGGCAGTCTCGCTGGTAGGACTTGAATCTATTCCAAGTATCCTTGAATGACTCTTCAGGGGCTTTGGTGAATGTAGCAATCTTCTTCCTCCAGTCTTCAGCGCGTGAATTATCAAAGAAATTACGCAGGAAGGCATGCTTGATATCATTCCAGGTGGTAAGGGAACCTAGTGGTAGTTGTCTTAGCCACTGCAAAGCTTCTCCAGATAGAGAGTACTTGAAAAGCTTGCAGAAAAGATAGTCTTGAGGGACTCCTTTTGCTTTGACTATGGTGACAAGATCCTCGAACCTCTCCAAATGGTCCATAGGA
>CAKOAT010371820.1:0-21105 GCA_932364175.1 Eruca vesicaria subsp. sativa
ATAAGCATATTCCTTAGGAGATAAGGATTACAACAATAAAGGGGATGATTATCCTAATCCTATAATGATTAGGATAACTACAACATATGGATAAACACAAGGGAGGATAGTGACTGATGCTTGGCCGCCTGGTATGGTACTGATGTGGTCTGGTCCATTTCCGGATATGTCCCAACCACCATCTTCATTTCTTAACAAGGCTATTTTTGTTACTATTTGTTTTCCAATTTTGATTAGTCTGCTGGGTCCCTGTAATTATTGGGACTTTTATTAGAAAAATCATAACGCACCCTGCGATTCACAAGATAAATTCAGTTATAGCAGTGGGGTCTGTGTTTTTTTATAAATTTAAGGACTTTTTAAGTAAAAAATAAGAGACTAATAAAAATATTCATATATAGTCCAAATAACTGGACTTTATCATCCCTCTTAAGATGTAGTTCAACCAACAAAAGAAAATCAAATATGAATTTAAACATATTTATAATTTGAATGACAATGTAGCAATATGTTTTAATTTTCCTCGAATATCTACTTTAAAAAAAAAAAACATTTTCATCTTTTATAGCACAATAGAAAATAATCAACTAAAACTTACAAATTTCGTTTTATGATAAAATATATTTGTTTTTATTTATAAAATTTAAAATATACCTATCAACATATACTTTACAAATTTAAAGAAGTAAGTCCAAAATATTTATACAAAATATCCGTTTCATTTAAAAAAAATAATCATCAACTTCAGAAGTGCACAAATATATTGATTATGTTAATTATAGAACAGTAAACGTAATGAATCTGTATGGACTAGTAATTCCGACTATATATGTTATTCATCATAACTCTCATTTCAATTAACTCAAATACTATAAGAAAATCATAATATGGAACAAAATCTACAATTTGGATTTTCATCAATTCATCTTAAATCAAATTATGATATTAATGATTGAAGAATTTAAAACTGCCTGAATCAGGCCTAGACATTTTACCTAATACTTGAAACCAAACCCGATTTGAAAAAGCCAAACTTGAATTGATCCGATATATAAAAATATCCGAAAATATATATAGGGAGTTCAGTTTAGTTGAACTACGAAGAGAAATGAATGAATCTACACTATTAGGGATTTAGGGTTACTATATATATTTTCGGATAATAATGACATATTGATCTTCTCAATTGTTTGTTTCTGTTTTATTTTTTAAAATTACTTTATATTTTCCGATATTTTTCATTTAACTTTGTTTCAGTACGGGATACAAAGCCGGCCGTTTCAAAAAGAAAATTGGAAACATAAACCCAAAAAGTAAAACGAATCCCCGAATTTAGGAATAACAAACAAAATTCAATAAACAAAGAACATGTGATGGAATAATTATATAAAAAATAATCAATTTATTTTTTCAACATTTATCAATTTAATTTAAATACTATTTTATGAACCATTTCATTAATTGGAAGAGTTTTTCTTTTAGTTTATGGAGTTAGTCTTAGTCAATTTTAGATTTATAACTGTGATTTACAAAAACTGAAATTGAAAACTATACAAAATATTATATTAAAAATCTAGTTATACGGACCATAATAAGTAAACACATGATATCGCTTCAATGTCTAAGAATAAACGGGGATGGTGAAAACCCCCAAGTCACCATTGCAAGAATAAACATAAAGCTGCTAATCACCATCCCTTTCCAATACTAAGTGGCTAGGAAGATACAACATACTCCACTATGTAGAGTTGTTAGGGAGATGTTGCATATTTTATGCAAGAAAATGTGTATTATATACGTTCCTTAATTATAGTGATATACCGAGATAGTAAGGATATTTCTAAAAATGTGTTAGTCCATTCCTTCTTTAAAATGAAAAAACTCTATAATATAGTTGAATTTATTCAAATTCTTTCTATGTTAGAGTGGCAAATGGAATCATGAATTAAATAAATACATTACTCTATTTTAGGAATTATTTATTTTATTTTCTATTTGATTATAGAGTAAAAATGGAATGGAATTAAAAAAAATATACTTTGAACTCTATTTTGTAAGAAAAAATGGACTAGGATTGAGTTGAAAATGCATTATATTGATCCCATTTTCATTCTTCATACCCAGGAGGAGGGTACGATGTATGTAGAATAACTGAATTTAGTATAAAATAACTGATATTTGCACATGTATAATATATAGAATACGAATGAAAGTAAACAGTGTTTACGAGGAATAACACACTTTTTAAACACCCCAAAAAACTCTAAACGGTTCTTAGCCATTAAAAGATATCCTTGGTTTTGATAGACTTTATGCAGGTAGATATGTGGGTAATGTAAATTAGTTTAATGGCATATGTAATGTATGGATACCTGAGCATCCTAACACCAATATTTCATAATTGGAGATGGCCCCTAATAAATCTATAAATAAAGCCATGATGATGATGGATATGCGATTATGGGAACATGTGTTTTGTATTGGATGAGAAAAGAAGTGATAATCCTCAAACGAATGAGGTTATGAAATTAAATAATTATGACTCAGTTTTGGATTCTCCATGATGTCCTAAGCTCTTTTTTAATTATTACATAGCATTTTGATCTCAAACAACCAACAAGCTGGAATAGGATGATCTATCAGAACTATAGAAAACGTTCTTGTAAAGGGTTTAATACTGTTGGTTCAACGTCATTATCATCCTTAGAAACTGAAGTTATAGGGGCTGAGAAAAGTGGTATTTTATAAATTACAAAACTGAGATATAAATAAAAGACTTTTTTTGCGGAGATTATGAAACCCTTATTATACACTTGACGAAGCACCGATGACCCATATTATTACGTCAATAGTATAAATCTATCGCATAGCTACGGTAGTGCCACTAAAAAACTGTGGCTATAGAAAAAGTCACGTCACCGCCACGTTTTAGCTACGATCGAAAAAAACTATAGTAAACACGAAAAGTGGCCACGAAAGTGTCACGAAAAATAAACGTAGCTTCTATAGCCACGATTTAGCAACAAAAATTTTGTGGCTCGCTTTTATTTTCTTATGCCGACATCGAAACACCAATAAATATACGTAGCCACGATTTTAATATGGCTATATCGTGGCTACAATTAACTTTTATAGTTCAAAGTAAAGAAAGATTCGTTTGGCAGTGATATTTTTAAGATGCCACAGAATTTTCGTGGCTAGTTTCCAAAATATATACCCAGCCCATAAGACATTAACAACTTTTGTTCTTCAACCAAATTTTCTTAACAAAATATGTCTTTCTAGTTTGATTCAAAGGAATGGATAGATCAAAAGATTGATCCTGAGAGTAATATCGTTTCAGAAGTGTTTCTCGGAGGTATTAACGCATTTCTTCAATTTACGTGTAATCAAGCAGATTACAAGGAGCGGCAAACATTATTGTGTCCATGTCCTCGATGCAAAAATGTGAAGAACCGAGATGCCAAAGTTGTCTCAAGACATCTATTCTTATACGGTTTTAAGGGAACTTATTATGATTGGACGAGTCATGGAGAGAAATTTTACACTGTTGGTGAGAGTTTTGGAGCTAATCATTCAACGGCTGAAGAGGAAATGTGGAAGAATCCTACTTGGAATGCTCATGAAGATCACTACCAGGGTAATCCGGAAGTACCAGTGGACATTGCGCCACCATACATACCGGAACCTATAGAAAAGACGTACATAGCCATATCATGATAGTGTTTTTGAAGCAGCTAGTCAACCTCTCTACGAAGGGTGTGCAGGCGGAATATCTCATTTATCTTTTGCTTTGCGGATGATGAAAGTGTAGACGGATTATAACATGGCGGAAGCTTGTGTAGATGATATATTATGGGAACCGAAATTCACCTACTGTCGATTTCCGTAAATTAGGGAACTTTGAATAAACCCTAAGTTCCCAGAGGACCCGGCTATCTGCGGAACCGCACAACAACAATTAAGAAAACGATGAATTTAAAATTAAAGTAAGAACGAACGAGATGGAGAGCAAGAAGGATCTTATTCCGAATCTGCGTAAGAACGGTTACAACAAGAGTGGCCTTAACTGCGTGAGCCGTCGGCGAAATCTCTAACTCTAGATGTCTAAGACCGAAAACCCTAGTTGAGACGCATCTCAATAACAAAAACGGAAAAATTCCTAAATGCTAAGTTTGGTGGTGAAAGCTCTGAAAAACATGTCCCTTGCTTCTGCCCTATGCCTCTTGCTTATATACTCCATTCCTAGGCGGTTTAGTCTTTCCATTTCGCCCAGTTCGAGTTTATCGGGAATCTTCCATTTATCTTGATCTTTCCTTTTTTCCCGCGGAAATCTTCTGTTTATCTTCAAAATTGACATTTATCTTCCTCCTACGGGTAAATCGTGAAAAGGATATCGAATCTTCGGGTTAGATTTCGTTAAAGTCGCGAGATGGGCTTTTATCACGTTTTAAGACCTTCCGAGCCGTTCTGTGATAAATCCGTTTTACGACTTTGTATGAGATCGTTTCCTGATCCGATGTCATTTTTAGTAAATTCCCCGAGTTAATCGTAAAGTTTAGCTATGTTCGTTTATCGGTTAATCGTTACCGTTTTTACGATTCACTCGACGTTTTTTTATTAAAAACGTGTTTTTACATATTTTCATGAAAAATCTCGAATAAATCGTATAGTTTAGGTAATGTTCGGTGTTTCGTTTAACCGTTGCCGTTTTATACAATATCCTCGAGTTCTTTTCGAGAAAAACATAGTTTTCGATTTTTATCGTTAAACTTGGACGATAGGACGGATCGAGACGAAACATGAGACATTTCGACCGTGGTTCGGAACATGATTATCGCGAATGTCGCGGTGTTGTTCATGGGTTATCTCTTACTCAGAACGATGGGTATTCGTATATCGAAGAATATTCCGCACAGAGGGAGCACCTGGATCAGAGGAGAGACATGCAACCCGAAATTTTTGATCTTAGGGAGCGCATGTGGGATCAGTGGAACCCCATCGTGGTGTCGCCGGATTCGGCCGAGGTCGGGCCTGAGATTTCAGACGCGAACGGTGAAGTGGATCAAACGTGGTTCGATGCTAACGTTGGCCAGGGCTCGGCGTCTGTGCTTGATGATTTCAATGTGTGATGTTATTGCTTTTACGATTTCGTTTGTTGTTTTTTCGGGACTGGCCGTTGGTGGCTTTAAATCCTTGCCGCTGGGCGGTGTGTATGCGAAAAATTTTTAGTAAAAAAGTATTTTCTAAGTATGAAATTTCTGTTTCGTTTTAGATGTAGAGGGAAGAATACGAGTTGTCGTCTCGCATCTAATTCTTGGCGTAAATCGTTCGGTTCGTTAACTCGGAATGTTTTGGTTTTCGCGAGTGTTTAGATGTGGGCGAAGAGACATGCCTTTAGGATCTCGATTCATGCCTTGAGACGTTAGAGACCAGTGTGCTGAGTTTAGGGCAAGACCTAGGTTTACTTTCGTATTGAGGCTATGCGATGACTAGTCGGCTTTCGTTTTGCCCGTTGCGATTTTAACCTGATTCCATACTGATTTAGAATCCGCGATAGGTTCTCGTCTTATACGATTTGTATGGTTGGAATCGAGCATCTCACCGCAAACAATTTCTAAGTTGCTCGGAAGTGCTGACCAAAAATTTGGATTTCTTTTATAGTGCACTATTTTATCCTGGTCGGATGTATGCGGATCAGTGGGTCGATGCGTTTGTTTAGGACGGCTAGCGTGCTCGACGGGGTCAATCGCCGAGCGTTTGTGTTCTTATAGTCGCGGACGGACTTAGTGAAATATTTTTCTCGAAAATTTAGGTGACATCTCGCCAATCTTCTCTAAAAGTATTTGGTGTACAAGTTTTTGTAGAGATGATTAAGTAATTGTTATTGCGGAAATATTTTCCGGACGTTTGGACTTTGTTTTTGCGTTTTCGATAGTAGCGGTAATTTTATAATGTTCTAACTTTGCCTTTATTAAAAAAGTTTCAAAACATTTTCGATTACAAAGCGAATGTTTAAAAATTTGGGAGTATACGAATACTCGTATACGCACTCACTCCCCCCCCCCCCGTTTCGGAAAGGGGGATATCTGAACTCGTCTTTAGGCGAGCTGCCTACGTATTCTTTTCGGAAATCAAGCCATCTCGTTATTCTGATTGTTGGTGCGAGTATGCTTACTCGGCTGTCGCAGACTTTTCGATCACTTCAGTCGCTGGATCGATGTTTTTGTCCGGGTTTGTCTCCTCAAGTTGGGTAGAAGCGATAAGTGCGGAAACTTGTTGTTTCTCAACCGTTGCTTGCTTTGGTTCGTCTTCCGCGGGCGGTGGCGTGACCTTTGCCCTTTTTGGTTTCACAATTGCCTCAGCTTATGTTCGGCTAGGAAGCATGATCGGGATTGTCTTTGGCATCGCCAGATTGCTGCAACTCCCGTAGGAGTCCGGAAGTTGATGCCTAAGTGATACGTCGACAGAACCGCCTTCATTTAATTTATCCAAGGCGTGCCCATGATCAAGTTGTAATGGCCGGGAAATCAACCACCGCGAAGTTGACGATTTTCGTCACTTCTTTGGCTGCCACCGGTAGTCGGATTTTGATCCCAAGGTCATGGATATCTCGCCGGAAAAGCTGGTCAACAATTTAGGAATCGTTTTGACTTCCGAGAGATCTATTCCCATGCGCGCTAATGTGTTGCGGAAGATCACATTGTCGGTACTTCCGGTATCGACCAGGATTCGAGCGACTTTTAGGTCGCTTATCACTAAGTCAATGACGAGGGGATCGGCGTGTGGTTGATTGATTACGCTGGTTTCGGCGTCATCGAATGAGATCACCCCCTTTGGAGTGTCGTCCGACGGCACCTTCCAACTCGAGCCGGTTTTGGCTTTGCGTTGGTAGGATTTGATAAACGAGACGGTGTCGTTGTAGTACTGCGATTCACCGATAATCATGTTGATTTTTCGGCAGTTAGCGTCGTTACCCTTCTCGTCTTGCCTTCGTCCGCGTTTTTCTCCCGGCTGGTTGCCCTGAGGCGGAGTTTCCGCTCGCGAGTTCCTGTTGTTTTTCGGGAGGCGGTCCGAATCGCGGATGAGGTCCTTGACGCTTGATATCTCAGAGAGTTCTCCTGCGATCAGTTTTGCGGCAAGCCTGGCGCCGAGAACTTTGTAGTTTACGGTGGAATGTCCACGGAAATGGTTGAGATCGCAGAAACAATTCTCATCGTAGTTTGGATTTCTCGTCCACGTGTTACCCGTAGTTAGCCCTTGTTCCGATCCAGAGTTAATGGCGTAGTTGTGCGCCCCTTGGAGATCCTGCCCCTCGTGATGGACGAACTTGTCGTTACGAGAGTTTTTTTTTTTGCTTCTGCTCGGACGCGACATCCTTTGTGGATGCTTTCGTCGGCTTATGCTTTTCGGACAGGACTTTAGTCTCCTCCTCGATGGTTATATAATCGGTAGCCTTGTGGAGCGCGTTCTGGATCGTCCGCGGTTTTTCGAGAGTTATCCATTTTCGGAACATCGACTTGAACCAGAACGATTTCCTGAGCGCGTCAATGGAGGCTTTCTCGCTGATTGCGCTAACCCTAGCCATGACGAGTTTGAATCTGCATATGAAATCGCTAAGGGATTCGTCCTCCTTTTGCGACAAACTCCAGAGACCAGCGTCAGAGGTATCCGGATTGATGAACATCGAGTACTGCTTCAGGAATTCGGAAGCGAGTCGGCGGAAACTTCTGATAGAGTTCCGCCTAAGTTTGGCGAACCACTCGAGCGCTGCTCCTTCTAAGTTTTCGACGAAGAGACAGCAGTAGCCTGCGTCCTTTTCGTGATCCTTGAGTTTCGCTCGTCCAATGGGGATCTGGAAAGCCTGCAGGTGCGCTTTGGGATCAGACATCATGTAGTAAGTTGGCACCTTAAGTTTCCCGGGATCGGGTAGCTTGACCTCGGTGATGCGAGCCGTGAAGGGCGTTTTCCGAGATTCGTATAGCAGCCGATCGATTTCGGGAGCGGCGCTAGTAGCGTGATGAATCTGATATTTCAATGCTTTTACCACTGCGGCCGTTTTAGTGATGTAATCGCGGGGATCGCGAATCTCGGTCAGGTCGCCAGCAGTTTTCCGAACTCGTCCGTGTTTGCTGCGAGTAACCGGAGATCGCTCCTCGGCAGTTTTTGCGTATCGCGCAAACTAGAGCTCCTCCTCTTCTCCAGGAAGAGAACGCTCGGGAGAAGACTCCGGCGGAGGTCTGTGAATTTTTCTCCTCCTAGGATGGATGTCAGCGTCCTCGTCTGACGAGTCGGCTTGGTCGCTCGTTTCCAGGTTAACCCTTTCGATGCCGTCTCCCTCGGTCTTCTGTTCGCGAGTAGGAGATTTTTACGATTCGTTTAGCGTCGCGTCAGGGTTATCTTTTCTGGAATCCTTCTCCGGTAAGTTACCCTGCTCGGTTCTGGGGCGATCCATAGGAGTCACGAAATCGAGCCTCCTTCTGTGGATTTTAGTAGTTCCGTGTGGGCGAATTGCTCTGATTTTCGCAGTTAGGGTTACGACCCGTTTTACGAGTGAACCAATGACCTTCTCATGCTCTTCCGATTTTTTGTTAAAATCGGAGAACACATTTTCGATGGTCTCGGCGTTAGCGTTTGTAGCGTTGGCCGCATGCTCATCTTGTGGTGGTGGTGTTTTATCAACGTTGTCAAGTTCGTCGCGAGTTTGTTGGTCACCATTCATCGTTTCTTCGTTGAGCATGTTGCGGTTTCAGTGTAAGATAGATCCGACCTCCCCTCCTTCTAGCGCCAAACTGTGGGAACCGAAATTCACCTACTGTCGATTCCGTAAATTAGGGAACTTTGAATAAACCCTAAATTCCCAGAGTACCCGGCTATCTGCGGAACCGCACATCAACAATTAAGAAAACGATGAATTTAAAATTAAAGTAAGAACGAACGAGATGGAGAGCAAGGAGGATCTTATTCCGAATCTGCGTAAGAACGGTTACAACAAGAGTGGCCTTAGCTGCGTGAGCCGTCGGCGAAATCTCTAACTCTAGAAGTCTAAGACCGAAAACTCTAGTTGAGACGCAGCTCGATAACAAAAACGGAAAAATTTCTAAATGCTAAGTTTGGTGGTGAAAGCTCTGAAAAAAATCTCCCTTGCTTCTGCCTTATTCCTCTTGCTTATATACTCCCTTCTTAGGCGGTTTAGTCTTTCCATTTCGCCCAGATTCCAGTTTATTGGGAATCTTCTATTTATCTTGATCTTTTCTTTTTCTCTCGGAAATCTTCTATTTATCTTCTAACTTGACATTTATCTTCATCATGCGGGTAAATCGTGAAAACAATATCGAATCTTCGGGTTAGATTTCGTTAAAGTCGTGAGATGGGATTTTATCACGTTTTTAAGACCTTCCGAACCGTTCTGCAATAAATCCGTTTTACGACTTTGTATGAGATCGTTTCCTGATCCGATGCCATTTTTAGTAAATTCCTCGAGTTAATCGTAAAGTTTAGATATGTTCGTTTTTCGGTTAATCGTTACCGTTTTACGATCCACTCGACGTTTTTTATTAAAAATGCGTTTTTACGATTTTTTATGAAAAAACTCGAATAAATCGTATAGTTTAGGTAATGTTCGGTGTTTCGTTTAACCGTTGCCGTTTTATACGATTTCCTCGAGTTCTTTTCGAGAAAACAAAGTTTTATGGTTTTTATCGTAAAACTTGGACGATATGACGGATCGAGACGAAACAGGAGACATTTCAACCGTGGTTCGGAACATGATCGTGTCGAAGGACGTAAGCCTTGAATCGGGGACTTGGGAGATCGAGGCTCGGGATGGTCGGCTCGACGCACGGCGAACCGAACTGGACGGGGCAGCTCGCCGTTCGGCGAGCTACCCGGGAAGCTTCTAGCTCGCCGAAGGGCGAGTTAAGGGGGCTAGTCGGGACGGGACTAGCTCGCCGTTTGGCGAGCTAGTCGTGACGGGAGCTAGTCGTGACGGGACTAGCTCGCGTTTTACGGCGGTTTCGGCTTTTCGTGGGTTTGTGCTTAACTCGGACGATCGTGTAATCGACGTTCGTTTCGTTCTTCCGAGATAACGATTTCCGAGTTTTTCCGCGGATTTATAAAACGATTTCTCGAGTTTTATAAAACGATTTCTCGAGTTTTATAAAATGATTTTTGAGTTTTATAAAACGATTTCTCGTGTTTTATGAAACGATTTCTCGAGTTTTATAAAATGTATTTTTTATCTTTTTGCGGGAAGTTCTGGCTATTGATTCCGTCGTACCGATTTTGACCCCAACAGATATCTGAAATGTTTAAGAAAATGCTTCCGCAGCCAAATAATGCTCCAGCAACATATTACGAGAAAAAGAAACTGACACGAGGGCTTGGGTTACCCCTACAGAAGATTGATGTTTGCGTGAAGAATTGTATGCTATTTTGGAAGGAAGATGCTAACTTGGTTAGTTGCATGTTTTGTGGAGAAAAACGCAAGTACCCAAACAATGGAAAAGGAAAAATAAGCCAAAGCAGAGAATGTTTTACTTGCATATTGCAGATTGTCTGAGACGTCTATATCAACTCGAGGCGACAGCTTCCAATATGCGGTGGCATAAGGAACATGTGACTCCGGAAGGCGAATGCATCTCTCATCTGATGCCATAGCGTGGAAACACTTTAATGAGGTAAATCCTGGATTTGCTGCTGAAAGCCAGAATATTTATCTATGCTTACCAACATATGAGTTTAATCCGATTGGTAGGAATGGAGAAGCACATTCCCTTTGGCCCGTTATTGTAACTTCATACAATTTTCCTCCGGGAATGTGTATGAAAAAAGAATTCTTTTACCTTTTGGTGCTAGTTCTCGAGCCCAAACATCCAAGGAAAAGCTTAGATATTTACCTTCAGCCATTGATTGGAGAATTACAGATGTTATGGAGAGATGGTGTGGAGGCATATGATATCTCAATGAAAGAAAGATTCAAAATGCGAGCAGTTTTGATGTGGACGATAAGCGATTTTCCAGCTTATGTAGATGCTTTCAGGTTGGACGACTCATGGTCGGTTGTCGTGCCCATATTGTCAAGATGAGACTGGTGCCTTCTGGTTATCTAACGGAAGGAAACATAGTTGGTTTAATTGCCACCAAAAATTTTTAGTTGCAGATCATCCTTACAGAAAAAGCACTCAAGCATTTAGACGGGGAAAAACAGTTTTAGATCCTCCTCCTCCGTGGTTGACCGGAGAAGAAATATTTTGGGAAAGGATGAACAATATAGAAGGTTTACCAAAATCTGTTGATTGTGGAGGGAATGGACATGATAATCCATCCACGACAATATCTGGATATGGAGTTACTCACAATTAGGTAAAAAAGAGTATCTTCTGGGAGTTGCCTTATTGGGAAAATCATCTTCGGCATAGCCTTGATTTCATGCATATTTAGAAAACTTCTTCACTAACTTGACGAACACGGTGTTAAACGCTCCTGGAAAGACGAAAGACAACATCAAAAGCAGATTGGATCTTCCAGGACTTTGCAAAAGGCGGGATTTAGAGATGAAAGAGGATGGAACGATGCCCGTGCCAATATTCAGGCTGTCAAATGCGGGAAAACGAGCATGCCTTCTGTGGTTGAAAATGACATAAAATTTCCCAATGGACACTCCTCCAAATTTAGTCGATGTATTTACGAAAGCAATTTAAAGCTACATGGACTGAAAAGTCATGATTGTCATGTCATAATGGAACAACTATATCCATTTGCGTTCGCTAAACTCCTTTCGAGAAATGTTCACACATCGATTGGAGGTATTTATTTGTTTGTATCCTTTTATAGTTAACTATAATTTATGCTATAATTAACTTATTGTTTTGTTTACATATATTGTTCTCTTCTTCCAAGATATCTCTTCGAAGATTTTGAAAGAGTCAGATGTTGGCCTTTTAAAGGAAAATATCGCTGTGAAGCTTTGTAACTTCGAAAAGATATTTGTTCCATCATTTTTTCGATGTTATGCAACATCTTCTTGTGCACCTTCCAGATGAAGTAGCCTTAGGTGGTCTCGTCCATTTTAGGTAGATGTATGTATTTGAAAGATACATGTACCATTTGAAGAAGATGGTCAAAAACAAAGCACACATTGCAGGATCGATAGTTGCACAATGGAAAAACGAGGAGGTTTCAAAAGCTTCCTCTAATTTTTTTGGGCATCCTGAAATCATGAGCATTCCAGAAGGTCCGAGTGAATTCAATTATCTGGAAGTACCACCATTGTTTTACCATGAAAGGAGAATTAGTGGGCAATGCTCAACTGGTTGGTTGAATGATGGAGATAACACCGTTCTTCAGACATTTATGATGTTCAACTGTGAAACATTTACTTCATATGAAAGGTAGTAAAATATAATAATTTTTTTTAATATAAATACATATTTCTAGTTTCATAATTAAGATTTAATGTGTGCAGGATGTATGAAGAACATATGACTCTAAGTGTTCCTGATATTACTCCGGCTGCAATGCAAAAAGCGAAAGACACGAAATTTTCTGAGTGGTGCAGAGACTATGTGATTTCTTGTTTTTTATTATTAAGTTTCACAATTATTTCATCCGGGAAACTTGTCAAGCATACTACATGGGGCTTTGGAAGAGTTGGAGGAAGGTTCGTGATGAAAGGAGAGATGCATGGTGGCATACGTTTGTGGTAAGTCACTTACTATTTTGTTTATTACATTGTATATGCCTTTTATTTGTATTAAATCACTTACTATTTGGTTTTATTTTGTAGCAAAGTTTCTATTGGGACTCTGAGTTTAATGACTTCATTTGCGGTCTCTGGAAGAAAGAAACCTAGTCATCTATTGGTGAAAGGATAAGCAAGAAGAAGAGGCAACATAAGAAGCCAACGTACATCAATGACGCTGACTGGACAATCTTATTGGAGCATTGGGCGACCGACACAGACGCCCATCATACACTGACCTAGTCAGGGCGACACACACCCGATCAGATGGGACTTTTATTGACTATTGTGCTGAAGAGCTGGTTACTCAAGTAGAGATAGAAGCCACACAGCTCTCTAACACTGAAGGATCCCCGGGAGTCTAAGTACATCATCTGCTCCTGATCGCCTCAAGATAAACAAAGCTTATCTCAAGGTATTTTACTTCAGATTTAAATTCTATTAATTGTTTTATGTTCTGATTTGTATGTGAAATTATATATGAGTTAGAGCTGCTTAAGAATGTGATTTAAAATAGTTCTTGACTGTTATATAATTACATATGACTTAGATCTGCTTAAAAATGTGTTTTAAAATAGTTCTTGACTGTTTAAGAATTAAATATGACTTAGAGCTGTTAATGTTTTTTTTTGAGCATCAAAGCTGTTTATTTACGGTATGATTTGTTGGGGTTGGTTTTGACTGTTTTTTTTCTCTCACATAATGCTAAGGGTAAGAGGGGGCATGTTTATTGACTGGGAAGTGTCCAATACAGGGAGCAAGCACCTTCGTCTCGTGTCCCTAATGGTCTTGTCCGCAACCTGGAGATGGAGATGCGTGTGGGGTGTGTTGAGGCAAGCCTCAAAACTACCACTGCTGATGTTGCTGGGGTGAAGCAGGACGTGGCTGAGCTGAAACAGGACGTGTCTGTGATGAGGCAGGACGTGTCTGTGATGAGATATGCGATCAATGAGTTCCTCCAAACACTGCGCCCCCAACATGCAACTGGACAGACTTCTGCTCGGCCTCAGGCCGCAACTAGTCAGCCTTAAACTTTCGATGGGATTTAGAAGTATGTAGTTCATCCTTCTCTTTTGTAACAATTTTAATCAAACTCTCTAATCTTTTGGTAGAGTATTCTTAGACTCTTTAGATGTCTTTTGTAGAGTCTTTTTAGACTCTTTAAAACTTTTCCATTGTATAATTATGCATGTTTTAGTAATATTGAACCTAATACTCTTTTATATAAATGCACCTTATATTTTTATTGAGTGTGCAATTTTAAATATTTAAATTAAAATATAAATTGAAAAATTGGCAAATTAAAACTAACCAAAGGAAGACTATTTACAAAATTGGCAATTTAAAAAAAAAACCATGCCTTCAGCTAGTTACGAAAACATAGTGGCAAACCGAGGCGCATAGCCAGTCTATAATAGTGGGAAAACCATGGTTATGATATCCACTATACGAAACAATGTTTTTTTTAATTAAAACCGTTGCTATTATAGCCACAAAAAGCTGTGTGGTAATTAGTGAACTTTATGTAATAAGTTACTAAAAGAGCTTGATAGAGTTTTTTTATAAATTGTGTAATGTCTAGTTGTAGCCCCAAGTGTCTGAATTGGATACATGGTAACACTAACAGACATTGGAGAAGAAACTAAAGAGAAAACTTTGAGGATTGAAGGCAAAGGTTGGTTTCATTTTAACTATTTTTGTAATCAAGTGAATATGGAAAACAATGATTAATCATTACCTCTGTCTGTGATATTAATCTTTACTTATAAATTCTTAATGTTTTTGTTTCAGACTATGCTTAGCTCGTAATCATATGCACATATGCAGATTATTTTTTTTGATCCAGTTTTTTTAAAAAAAAAATTGTGTAGTGCTTTTAAATCCAATTAGATCCGTGATCAAACCGATAAATCCGATGAACAGATAAGTAATCCGGTTTAGGATTTAAGAAAAAAAATTGTTATTTAGAAAGCCGACAAAACCCCAAAAAAAAAGCTAAAACTTGGCATCCGACTACCAGTTGAACCGATATATGACCCGATGTATAATCTGATTTGAATTAAATTGTTACTTTAGAGTATTCTGATATATATCCATAAATATTCGGATGAACGGCGGAGTATTTTGGATGTGATGCTCTAATTTTGCAAAATCTAGCTATAAAAAGTTTAGTCAAACTAACTTTTCATTTGGTTATAGCTGTAACTAGAGCTTGATCCATGCGGATATTTGTTTCTACTTCTTGAAATATTATTTATTTTTATGATTAATATATATAATTTAGCATTTACTATATAACTAATTGTAAACTAGACCGGTCGACACTGACTCGCTTTTTAACCAGTTTCGAGTTGCCTCAATAACAAAATTTAAGATAAACCGAGAAACCAATCAAAAACTGATCAAAATCGCTAACACCGGTGATCCATTTCAATATCAAAAATTGGTTTTCAAATCTAAGTTTAAAAGTAAAAGAATTTAAAATTTAAAAATGTGTTAATGAAAATTTACATTACTTTTCTCAAAAATTAATTTTAATATATTTTATTTATTTTTAAATTTTAACAACGATATAAGGTTTATAAAAATTAATTATATAATTAAATTTACTATATTTAAAATTAAATACAATTAAAACTCGGTGGAACTGTTCAACCATTGAAAAATAGGTAGTTGAAATTAGTTATATTTACTATTGAAAAATAGGTGGTTGAAATTAGTTATATTTACTATTGAAAAATAGTTATTTACTATTGAAAAATAGATATTTACGTTCATCGGTGGAACTGTTCAACCATTGAAATAGATATTTACGTTCACGTTACAAATTACCAAGAGTTAAAAATCCGTATTAAACTTTTTGTGATACAAATGATCATAAATCCATATAAATATGTTAGTTTTAAAATTTGTATTGACAGGAAGCATCTATTAATAAATATTCATCTTAATAAAAATAAAAATTTTGTTACAGTAAATATAAAAATATTAACACAATCATATGAGTATGAAGCTTCAGTTAATAACTATTCATATTAAAATTTTCTATATATTTATTTCAATATTATTTAATTTTAATTATAGATCATATAAAATAAATAAATGACTATTTTAATCTTATTTACCAAAAAAAATTATTATAGATACAAAAATGGATTGTTTTTATTTATGTGCTTACTCTAATTTGATATACAAAATACTTACTCGCTTCTATATTATTCAATATATATATTATTTCATAATACATAATTGAACATAAAATAAATAATAGTTTGTATAAATAATTTGTATACATAATTTGTATACATAATTAATGTTCATTTTGCGCAACCGCGGATCTCAAATGTTATTTGATCATATCATTTCAAAAATATAATTCTTCATATCAAAACGAAATCGTGAATTATAACATCCGGATGATATCATTGAAGTACAATGTAATTAAATAGAATTAAAAAAAAATATTAACAAACATGACCCTACTCATCAACTTTATATTGATGGTCCATGGTTATATGTTTGAAGACTTATGACATGATAGTTGACCATCAAAATTAGTATTTGATGATCATTAATATATAAATTTCACCTTGTTATGTGCGCAAATAATTACCTAGTTGTATCAACTTTGAAAACGTCAATTACATGCCAGTTGCGGCTTGCCACAATAATCAAATATTCTTCTAATCTATTATATTGTATAAAGCCTTCACAATAATGTTTTAGAAGTTTCTTAGGTATTAAGCTGGTATGTTTTATGTGTACGAAGATGAATGAGTATTTAGATTTTATTTAGATCTGAGTATTTCATTGAAAACCAAGGGCTGGTACATTATACACTATAGATACCTTACATACATTCAAAAGGTAAAAGGAGAGAGAACATGACAAACGAAGGGCCTCCCTATCAAAAACGTTTGAAAGCCATCGGAGTTGACCATGAGCAGCATAAGACTGAAACCACTTGTCTTCCACCGGACTTTGCGCAATATGTCGAGCTCCCCTATTTGCTTCAAATGATTCACAACATACCTTCCATTCCAAAAAAAATCAAAGTACTGATCTGATTTCTCACACTTTAAATTTGAAGGAAGGCTATGCCTTTAGCCTATTAATGGCATTCAACAAAAAACTTCATTCAAATCCAAAGTGAACCTTCAGACATCTATGACTAACCATATTTTCCATAGTCCACACTGTACTTAGAAAAACTGCCTCGTCCTTTAACCCCACTGATCCAAAGGAACAACGGCTATAGAGTAACACTACTCCACGATGATCCCTTAAAACCCAAGAAACTCCAGCTATCTTCGTCTTTTTTGACCAAGCCACACCAATATTACATTTGACAACGCTCCAAGGTGCAGCATTCCACACATTATCCCTTTTACACATTTCCACATTGTTTCCCTCTTCTCTCCATTCTCCAAATCTTCAGCAAAACACCATAACTCCGCTTCCTCTCTTGCTTTCCCTCAAACTTGTTCCCCTTCATATATAATTCCTTCAAACATAAGGGAGTTTCTATTTTTTCATAGATATCACAAGGTCCAAGGGAACACTCTCGTTACCTCCTTATCTCAGCGATGTTCCTTCCGTACTCGTAACAAGTAGCTCAGATTAAATAACACTGATTCCTCATCAAATCCACCACGTGGGGACGGAAAACCTGATATTTCCCAGATTTGTTTAGCCAGAGTACATGAGAAGAGAACATGAATGAGTATTTAGATATCAACTAATCTCTATTTTTAAACACGAAAAAACTAAAGTGACACATTAACAATATAAAAAAGGTTAGGGTGCATAAGGCAGATAATATATTGGTCTAAAAGAAAGTATACCGGTTTATGTTTTGGTATTGCTGAATTCTAGAGGTTTTAAATAAATAAAATATAATTAGTGCTGAATTCTAGGAATAGATTTATTTTCAATGGCAAAAGTTGTAATATTTAATATGAAGAGAGGGTTATTTTCTAAATATACTTTGGTTTTAATAGAATAGAATAAAGTTTGGTCCGTGCATGATTAGTTTTTATGTTTTTATAAATGGTTTAATAACACTTTAAACATATAGATATATGTTATAGATAGTTTTAGGTGTTTACGAATCAATCCGTACCAGGAAGAGTTCAATTCGAATCCCATCAAAAAATTTATAATATCTGAACACAATTTAGCTTTAAAATAAAAAA
The DNA here is from genome assembly GCA_932364175.1 of Eruca vesicaria subsp. sativa. Classification (NCBI taxonomy): domain Eukaryota; kingdom Viridiplantae; phylum Streptophyta; class Magnoliopsida; order Brassicales; family Brassicaceae; genus Eruca; species Eruca vesicaria. The sequence goes on from CAKOAT010371820.1 coordinate 17,938, forward strand.
CTCGATACTTTAAAACCGATTTGTATCTGATTGTGTATCTAAATAACCATGTTTAATTGATCATGTAAATAAAAATAATTATTTGTTTACCGATTTAAATTCTTGTATTAATGGATAATTCTATTTAGACATGTAAAATTATTATAGTTAAGACGTAAATTAATAACATTGAATTGTGAGGATTAATGATCTCTGAAACAAAGAAGGCTAATATAGATGGACCAATATTTGTGAGGATTCATGTTAAAAAGAGAAATATAGACTTGAGCACTAATGATTCGTATATGTCTACTACAACTTACGTTTCCAAGAAAAGTGAGCAAAAATAATCTTTTGTTTATTTATTTAGTATATTTTTTGTCGACGATTTATTATTTTTATAATACATTACTTTTGGTTTATTTAAGTTTTAAAGTTATTTTTTATTCAAATTAGAAATTTAAAATTTATGAATTTTATTTTGTTATATATTTAATTATTATCTTTTAAAATTTGATATATAATTATATTTTAAAACTAATTAAACATTGTTCCGTTACTCCTGGTTTTTTCATGGTCGACCCGACAACCCATGAAATAATCTGGTTCAGTACTCGAACCGGGTTAAAATCACTCTTTTTTGTGAGAATCAGTAATATTCATAATGAACCTTAATGAACGTACAATTATTTTAATGAGTAAATATTTAAAATTTTAAATAAAATTTTAAAAATTATTTTAAAAAAGAATTTTCAAATTTTAGAAAAAATATTTAAATAAATTTCGAAAAAAAAATTCGAAACTAAAAACTTGGTTAATATAAAGATGAAAGTTATAATGAAACCTCGATTGGTACAACTGGTAATAAAGCACTAAGAGTTTGCTGAAAAAAAATTATCGGGCAAAAGGTGTATGCTAGATTAAAATTTTTAATAGAGTGATTAGTAGAGCGGTAATAGTATACAATTTAAAAATCACCATAGAAGTTAATATACGGGAAAATTGCCAAATATGACTCAAAACTTGATTTGAAATGCAAAAGTAAACCCAAACTTGAATCAAATGCAAAAGTAACTTAAAAGGCTGTTGAAATTACAACCAACCCCTTGTGAACAAACAAAAAAAGAGTTTTTTTTTTTACGTTTTTAGCCCTCGCAAGTCGTCTGGGACAGTTTTTCTTAAAAATAATTTAAAATTTGTGTAATAAATATTTTGATAAATGAAAAATTGGAATTATGTAATTAACATATTTCTTAAGAGATATAAATTACTCCCTCTGTTTTAATATAAGTGTCACTCTACAGCTATGCACACGGATTAAGGAAACAATTAATTTTACATATTTCCTATATAAAAACACAATTACCCACACACCTAACCATATTTTAACCAATAGAAAAACAAATTACATCATAAAATTAATAAATTTTGCATTGAAAACCGAAAACGACACTTATTTTGTAACACAAAAAAATTCTCTACAACGACACTTAATATAAAACGGAGGGAGTAATATATAACAAAAGTCAGTTGTTTTCAGCATAGATGAGTGAAAGTAGTGAGTCATGATATTCTTTGGTTTAGGTTTCACCAACATATGTTGTAGTATTGTATGTGTTTCTTAGGTTAGATTTTTGAAAGCATAAATGTTTTTTTGAAAAATTAAAAATTTACCTATGTGTGTTTATTTCTGTGTATAGTAAACAATATTTAAGTATAATTTGATTTTATAACGTGGTTAGTTAGTTAATTTAGTCAATTTAGTTTAAGGTTTAGGGTTTAGGGTCTGGACGACTTATATTTAAGTCGTCTGGTAAATATATTTAATAATGCAGACGACTTAGTCGTCTTATAGTATCAACAGACGACTTAATTATAAGTCGTCCAAACCGGATTTTGCCAAATTACTTTTAAACCTAACCGTATTTTTGACCGGACATATATAAGATGTTTTTTTTTTTACTCATTTTTTCGCGAAATTCAGAAAACCCTAACGCCGTTTCTCTCAAAGGTGATTTCGAGGCGATTTCGATCCGATACAAGACCAAGGTAAATCGAAGGCTTCTCTTGCGGATTTATGGGTTTTTATTAGGATGGANTCAAATTAGGGTTTCAAAGATTGGGGATTTCAATCGATTTGTGGTCTAGTTAGGTTGGATGTTGTTCTCGTCTCATTCGTCTGGTCAGCTTTCAAATGTTCTACTGGAAGTCTTGGTAAAGTCGTCTGGAAAGTCTTCCAGGTGGACGACCCAGACGACTTAATATAAGTCGTCTGGGAAGTCTTCCAGGTGGACGACCTAGACGACTTAATATAAGTCGTCTGGGAAGTCTTCCAGGTGGACGACCCAGACGACTTAATATAAGTCTTCCAGACTTAGAGTTAAAATGTTCCAGTTTCGTTTCTTGTTTGCAGATGGCGAATCAGCATGAACCTCACTTCTTGAAGCCTCTGCTTCCTGGTTTCTGCAGTGGCGTGGTATACACACGCTCTCAATTTCTCCTCTGCTTATTTCCTTTGCTTAACTTCTCCTTTGTTGACTTGTAGACAATACCACTTGCCTTCTACTCAAAACACATAGAAGGGAACGAAGGAAAATGGACACTACGATCGGACGCTTCACACCAAACTTGGGAAGTTATACAAGAAGGAAGAAGACTCACCGATGATTGGGAAGCCTTCTCCCAAGCACACTCCCTTTGCATCGGTGACATTCTCGTGTTCAAAAAGGAAGGAGACATGGTATTTCATGTGACTCCTTCCGGTCCTAGTTTTACTGAGATTCAGTATACACCTCCTCAAGGGGATGATGCTGCGGATGGTGCCTCAACTTCCTCGTCCCTTCCTAAATGATGGATGTTTGTCTTGCTATCGTCTTATTGTAATCTGCTTCTAGTTGACTTCTATGTTGTTGTTCTGTTGTTTCAATTTGTTTTTAAACCTATGACTTGTAATGGATGATCAACTTTTATAACTACAACTCCTTTTGTCTTCTATGTACAAACCAATTTTAATTATTAGTCGTCTAAGAAGTCTAACACAAATTCTAACACAAATTCTTAAAACATACTCGAAAAGCCTGGACGACTTAGTAGACGACTGATATTTAAGTCGTCTGGAAAGTCATCAGCCGGAAGATTTGTCAGACGACTTAATTATTAGTCGTCTAACCTCGTAAGTATTCTATTCAG
>CAKOAT010371820.1:28251-117481 GCA_932364175.1 Eruca vesicaria subsp. sativa
TGTACAAGGTTGTTGGGTTGTACAAGGTTGTTGGGAGTATTCATGGCAATGGCAATGTTGTAAATACTTGAAGATGATGAGGTTGAGAGAGTAAAAAGGCCATTTTCGAAAAAAAGTAAAAAAAAAAATTTAATGGCATTTTCGTAAATAAAATGAACATGTGGGGTGGATAGGACAAAAACAAGATGAGATAAAAGAAAAAGTTAGTTTTGTGTTTGACCATGAGTTTTGAGTCAAATTTGCAAAAACCCCTCAATATACACTATATGTATTTTAAAATAAAATATAAAATATATATTAATTATATACTTGTTGTTAAAATAATGAATCTTATTCACTTATATTAGAGGTGGGACGGGTCGGATATCCGAGATATTTTGAGATATCCGGATCCGGATTCGGGTCCTCCGAATATCCGAGGTCCGGATATATGTACTAAAACTCGAATACCCACGGATATCCGGATCGGTGTTTTTAAAAAAAAAAAGTAAATTAAATTAAAATTTAAAAATTTAGTATTTATTTATTCTATTAAAAATTATTATTTTGCAAAAGTTTAAAATAAAATAATATAATTTAATAAAAAATTGAGTTTTTGTTATTTTAAATAAAATATATATAATATACCTATATAAATATAATTATATTTTAAATATTTAGTGCGTCTGAATCCGGATCCGGATATCCGGACTAAAAATTTCACTATCTGTATTTGGATCCAGATTCGCCAGATCCATAAAATTACTATCCGGATCCGGACCCCCCGGATATCCGTTTTCGGAGCGGATAAGAACGGATCCCGGATCGAATAGCGGATAGCGGATATTAAATCCCAGCCTTAACTTATATATATATATATATTATATTCTATATATATATATATATATATGTGAACTATTATTATATCAAAAATGTATTTAAAAATATATATTTGGATGTAAACATAACTTTTAATATTATTCAATAAAAGAAATTAATTGTATAATATATATATATATATATATATATATATTACCCTCATTTATTTATTTGTTGAGCAGTAAATTATTCAAATATAAAATTATCATAAAATTATTATATTGTTTATTTATTGGTGTCTAAATAATATAAATATGTTTATATCTATAATACATAAATGCATTTTAAGTTATGTTTTGGTATGAAAATAATGAAGGGTATGTGTAATTATATAAATTATATTATATTTTAAATATGAAATAAATTTTTTTAAAAATTAAATATTTAATCGAAACTTTTATTTTTCAAAATATATTTTTATTATTAAAATATTTTCATATTACTAAATACTACAAACTAATTATATATTATTATTTTTTAGTATTTTAAGTGTAAATACTCTTTCAAAATATTTTATAAGAACATTGAACAAAGAGTATTTGGAGCAATTTATCTTCCTAGTTTCATTTTTGGTTGCGTTGAAAACTAACTGTAAAGCAAAAAAAAAAAAAAAAACATTTTGTTACGTCTTTTTTCCGAAACTGGAAATATACTCGACTGATCTAAGTTTTCTCTTTCGAATCGTTTTTCCTCTTCTCTGTATGCTTTCAGTCTTCTATAAATATTCATCTTTAAGGTAAAGGAAACTCCACAAATCATTTCAGTCATCCTTGTGACTCGCTACCTTGCTGAAAGAGTTAGGGTTTACATGTGTCCGTTATCTCTTCCTTTTTTGGTTTCTGTATCGAAAAAAAAATAATCAAAACCAGTACGATGAGGAAGGGAGCGATGAGAAAGAATGTATCAAAAGATGACAAAGGTGATCAGAACGACGAGATGTTGGCTGCTCGTCGTGGTGGTAGTTAAAGAAAGAGGGGAACGAACAAGGAATGTCAGAAGAACGATAACGTGGAGAATAAGAAACCCAGGGTGCCAAAACCACAAGGGGAGGAAGAGACAGAGTTCTTGGAGGAGAAACGTAACCTTGAAGATTTATGGAAAGTATTAGAGAGTCCCACATGGGACACATATGTGATCTTTAGTCATTATATAAGTGTATGGACAATACTCCACTCTTAAACTAGTTTTTGGGTGTAAGTTTGGTCCATCACTAATATGGTATCAGAACAAGGTTTGGTCTTTTTTTTTTTTTTTTTTTTTTTTTTTTGAAACAGGTTTGGTCTAACATATGATTTCCCACATAAACAGTTTCTTACCTATGTAACCTGTAAAAGTGACCCATATCTTGTGGTATTAAATACTGAGATGTTGGTCCATCACTAATAGAAAGCTGCATTTCCAGTGGGAACTGATGCACTTTAGGGACTGGGACTTCAAACACCTAGAAGAAGCCTTGGAGGAAGGAGGGTTTCTCTTCTTGGCTTTGCAGAACCTCAACACTTTCTTCACAATGATCAACACTACTTTGTCAAATGTCCCAACGGTTGTTGTCATCGACTCAATCACCGAGCCTTCTAAAGAGCTGGCCATCACATCGATTCAGAGCACATAAGATTTGGAAAGAACCCTTAAGATGAAGGAGAATAGAACAGGATGGGTTCCTTACATTCCCTTAGAAGAAAGAGACAGACAAGTTGAGATGACTAGCTCTCAGATCTTTACTTTGTTCTGTAACCAGAGACAATCTACTCTCTCGGAAACATCAAGGAAGAACATGTTAATAAGTATGAGTACTACGTACTACTGCCTTCGTTAGTTCTCTGACTCGGAGGAAGATGGTATTGAAGAGTACTGTAGTACTGAGGTATACATGATGTTCCCTTATGACCCGGCGGTTACGTGTTTGTTCGACTGGGAGTTTGCTGATGCAATGATCAAATTTGAAGGCTTGTCTCCAGAAATAAAGGAAGAGTTCAAAGAGCTTGTGGAAGAGCGTGTTCGAGTAGGAAAGAAAGCTCACCAAGCGGCAAGATATAGGAGAGCGATTGAAAGAATGAATACTAGGCAAGCCTCTTAAAACATGAAGCTGTGCAAATTCTACCCTAAGAACTCACAAGACTTGGCTACAGACATGATGAAGTCGCCGTTCATTAACAGATGCTACGGGAATGCTCAAAAGTCCTTTGACATGGAATCTTGAGAACCAAGATTAGGTTTTATAGGATTTTGAGTGCAGTGCAAACCAAGTTTGAACCGGTTTGTGTTCTTTTGAATAAATGAGTTGTGTATTCTTCTCTGGGAATTCTTAAGATCTTATGTAAGTTTAACTATAGGCATACACGCATCTTTTGTTTGGAGTGCAAGACAAGCACAAATCATTACATATCTATAACAAGAATCATTGCTGTGAAAAATATCACACAAGCCCCCAAATTCAAAGTGAAAATAATTTATAAAATAAACAGAACCAAATTGTATTTATAAAATAAACAGAACCAAATTGTTCTTATTGGTAGAGTAATGTTCATAAAGTCTCTAAGCAGTAGATACTTTGAGCTTCTTGGTGATGGTTGCAAGGTACTTGCCTTGGTGAAAGGCTTGCTCTAGCTCAAGCTGTGTTGGCTGCCTAGAACCATCTCCTGCGAATGTTCCAGCTCCATAAGGGCTCCCACCTTTAACTTTCTCCATCTCAAACATTCCAGCACCAAATGTGTAACCGATTGGGACGAATAGCATCCCGTGGTGAACCAGCTGAGTTATCGCCGTCAATCTATTGATGATTACCAGACAGGAAAACGTTTTTAAGATTGTAGGAAAGAGAGGGAGATGATGTTGAAAGTGTGTGTGTTTTGTTGTCTGATGAGAGAACTTACGCGGTGGTTTCTTGGCCACCACCTTGAGAGCCAGTGCTGTAGAAGATACCAGCTGGTTTACCGGCGAGTGCCTGAGTCCTCCAGAGTCCACCGGTTGCGTCCAAGAAGGCTTTGAACTGAGCAGCCATCATACCAAACCTAGTTGGGAAACCAAAGACAAAGCCATCAGCTACAGTTAGGTCGTTGGGTGTGATGATTGGTGATCCACTCTTCGGTGGTGCGCTCATCTTAAGGAGTGCTTCTTCTGGAAGCGTCTCTGGTACCTGTGTAACAACAATTCAAAAATCGAGTAACCGTTTGAGTTCCTTTATAATTGGTTACTGCTAATGTGAGAATATATTTATCATAACTTCTTTTGGATTTAGATCCTAGTGATGTAGCCACTTGAACACAAGTTTCTAAGTGAAAACATAAATTGATTATGGAAGAAATTAGGTCAAGAACAGAGTTACAGAACAAACTAACCTGCCATAGTTTGGCTTCAACACCTTCAACAGAAGCAGCTCCTTTCCTTATTTCTTCAGCCAATTTCTCCACATGACCGTACATTGAGTAGTACCTGCAAAACATGTCAAAGAGGTTTTGAACCACCGAACAGAAAAAGCAAGTGCCGTTGATGATAAAACAATCATCGGTGAAAAATCAATACACCTTGTTCGATCTTAAACATTTCTAAAAAGTAAAATCAACTCGCTAGAAACAGGAACAGATCAGGAAAAAAAACATAAATAGAAAATTAACATACACGATATACACTTTGGTTGCCATCGGAATCGTTTCTTAATTTCTCTGAAGTGTTGTTCAAAACAAAAGAAAAAAGTTTCTCTGAAGTCTTTCTCGTAAAAAATTCTTTTGTGGATGATGATGTATGAATGGTTCAACGATCCGAAAATGCAGTACGCGTATTTATAGTGGTCCAACATCATCTGTTTTCTTTTCTTTTATCCTTTTCCAAATTCTTTTTCTTAGAGGAACTTAAATCTCACCCCATAGTTTTTCTTTTTATTTATTGAGCCTCCCCTTCGTGAGTTTTAAAACATATCAATGAACAATTAATCTTTTGGTTCATCATGAGTTGAGAAACGATATTTGCATAAACATTTGATTTACTATGATATGAAGCAATGAAATTAACATGTTTCATGTGAAATTTGCATAACCTCAGAGCTTTATAAAATTCACTATTTTCATATGCGTATTTTTTGGTAAAAACTATTGGAAACCTGATAACAGTCATGCCATTTTTTTTAAGAATTATCATGATTATAGCTAGCAACTGAAGAAAGAAAACTAGTGGGGCAATTTTGAGTTTCACTGATAGTATAGGGGTGGGTATACGTGGTCAACTGAAAACGCAGTCGTTCATAACCTGGTTTGGTATTGGACGGAAAAAGTTGGTTTTATTTTTTAAATTTAAACGATTTAAATAACATAAAAATAATGATGATATGTGGTCGTCACGCTCATAATCATCATCATGTTCGTTTTCCCTCAAAAATGTAATTATTTAACACAGGAAAAGAAGCTTTTTGCTATACTTGTTTTCTCTAGAAGGTGACTTTTCTAAACAAGAAATCATAGTGTTTATCTATTCAAGCTTTATATGATTAAATTATGAATCAGTCTTACACAAAATGGTAGCTTGACTTACATTATTATAAAGTTTGCAAAATCAATTATCTCAATGGAATTGGTCTCCATGAATCTGTAATTGTGTAGTGATACTAAGTTACTAACTAATATGCTTGGGTTAATATAATCACTGATATTAAAAGACCTTCTGAATATTTCCATATACAACACCAAATATTTTCCTATTTCAGTTAAATCACATATAGATATTTTTTCATCATATTCATAAGCAATAGCCCATAGGTTAAACTTATCTATCGTTTAGTGGTTTCTTTATACCATACCAATCAATCACTCAATCCGCAATTCGTTGCACACCAAATGCATAGCAATCACAATTCACAACTAGGGCTGGGCATTTTATCCGTTATATTTGATTCGATTCGTTATTCGTTTCGATTCGATCCGAAAATTCCGGATATCCGTAAACTTTCGAATCAAAGCAAATACTAAAATTCAATATCCGTTAAAATCGAAGCAAATCACAAATATTAAAATTTTGGAAAACGGATATCCGATCCGATCCGTAAATATATAAATATATGTATATTTTGATTATATTAAAAATTTTAATTATATAAAATTATATAATTATTATTTTAGCACATGATTTTGAACAATTCTATTCAAATTATTACTTATATAAAAGTATTACATAAAAAAAGATAAAATATTTTTGACAATTATATTTTTTTCTTAAATTTTGTGTTATTATAATTGTAACTTAAACTTTAAAAAATTACAAAATCTATAAATTCACTAGTTCTTTTAAGTTTTATTTTATATATCATGCAAATTTGTATCAAAATCTTAAGATTATTTGTACTAATTAAAATGGATGAGATATCCGTAAATATTCGTAAATATCCGCAAATATCTATTTATTTTCCGGATATCCGTTTTTCCGGATATCCGTATTTTTTCGAAGCAAAGCAAATACCAAAATTAGATATCCGTAACATTCGAAGCAAATCACAAATATCTTAAAAAACCCGGATATCCGATCCGTGCCCACCCCTATTCACAACTAATAATGAAATCATCTTTTTAAACATCTATCGATGAGATATTTGTGGAGAAGGAATGAAACTGGGAGAGAACAAGTCAACGAATATGAAGCAAGCCCCATGAAGACAACCAAGTAGGTGTTAAATTGACTGAGGGTAGGGTCAACAAAACTTATCCGTCCGATTTTGATCGACGAAGATATCTAGCCATCGGATGAAGACTTGATCCAATCGTGATTCCGACTCAAGCTGTTGCATCATCACTCTCGTCATCATTATTCTTTGTTCTTTTTTGACTTTTAATTTTCTTAATAAAAAAACTACGACTATGAATTTTAAATTCTAACAGTAAGACATCGCCTAATATTACAAGTATACTTTCATTCACAATAGATATATACTAACTAGTAAGTGTAATAATCGTTGTGCTACAATTAGTATGAATGCACTGTTTCTTACTTCACTTTTTTTGTTAAGTTACTTCACTTTAACTAATTACGAGAGTTTTACCCGCATGCAGATATTTTTTATTTTCTAAATGTTTAATTTTGATATAATAAATATTTTAGGTATGATATTTATATTTTAGTGTTATATATTGTGCAATTCTTTAATTTATTTCTTAGGTTTCTTATTACATTTGATATATAGTAATTTACTTTATATATTTACTTTTTATTAACTGTTAATAGTTTTCAACTTTAGTACAATAATTTATATTCTGAAATAATCAATTAATTTTTTTAAAATATGATTTTTGAAAATATATATTTGTCGAAGAAAAAGTTTTACATATGTTAATAACTTTATTTTTGTATAAGAATATTACATAATTTACAAATTTTAACTTGTTTTAATGGTAGATAATAATTTAATAAAATAAAAGTATTTTAAAAATAATTAGTTTAATTTACCAATTTAATATAATTTTGTCATATTCAATTTATATAATAATTTTATTTTAATGTAATAGAGATTATAACAAGATTTATAAAACAACATATATTTTTTATTCTTGTTTTATAATAAAAATTAGTTAATATGAATTTAATAACAGAGTATTAATTACAAAATAATTTGATGCTCTTATTAAGAAAAAATTAAAAAAATTAATAAGATTTTGTTAGATTCTATATTAAAAGATTTGTTATAATTAAAAATAAAATTAAAATTTATAGTTAAAACTAATTTATTATTTATTTTTATTGAATATTGTGTAACTAATAAAATAAACTTTTATAATTTTATATAGTAGATAAAAATGATTCAATTTTACTAGAGTAGATAAGATTTCTTCCTTATAAAACAGTTTAGAGTTGTCCTCCACTAAAAACTATCGCTATTTGATATCATATACAACCATTATCTATAACTTCACAAATATACAAATAAAATACCGCTTATATGCAGTGTCGTTCTTAGATATATACCAAAACTTATAACTAGTTTAAAATTTGGAGCATCTTTTTATTAATTAATACAATAGAAAACTTATAACTAGTTTAAAATTTGGAGCATTTTTAATTGATTTACACAATAAATTAACATAATTTTGAAACAGTATACACTTTCTAAAAGTGAAATTATAATCTACAAAACTAAAAGATAATTATTTTCTAATATTGGGGCTACTAACATTGAAACTTATAACTATAACTGCTTTAATATAATATATCTTCCCAAAACCTGGGAGCCCTGGAAATTTACATATACAGAGACTTGTGGCAATTGTCAATTTTTTGATAACACATAACGTAGATGTAAATTATTTTTAATCCAATTTTAAGACAATTCGTCTGCAAAATTGGAGTTATATTTACGTCATCTCTAACAATGGCACCAAAATATCAGATTTATATTTTACATGTATATTGACTTTCACCCGAACAGTGAAACCTTATATATGTTGGATCCATATATATATATATATATATAAAGATTATATCTAGAAAAAAAAAAGATTATATCTAGGAACTTGGATGTAATCATTTTGGATATCCCTTAGAATTACGGGAACCTTTCGTTGTACTCAAGAGGGGGCGAATGTAGAAAGACATTTCTTTCCAAGAACTATATGATAAAATATCCAAATAATAAAATTATATATACAAAAGAAAAGAAAATATGATGTTAATATGAGTGAGACAATGATAAAATGTCAAAACTGGCTTGTGGTTTAAGGATGCTTCGCTTTTCCGCCCCTTTAGTTATATATATGATGTTCGGTTCACCCCTAATTTTGCTCATATTCGTGGAAACAAAGTAAACGACTTTTTATATTAGCTTTATTGACCAAAGTGTCGCTTAAAATACGTACATGCATTATATGGTCTTCTTCGCAGGATCTCAGGAACTGCATGGCTACACGCATTAGCTTACATTGATGAATCACCCGCAAGGTGCATCCATATTTGCTTTATATTTAAAGTAAAATTAACTAGTGGAAAAGAAGAAATATGATCAGGTGGTTGAAAGTAGAAACGACACTCACATCTCATAATCATCTATGTAGACTTTCATGAGTGATGTGTTAAGATGTTTTTTTTTAAAACTTGATTACATTTAGATAACTAGATCGAAATAGAACAACCAATAAAACATAGTTCTCTATAGAAAGACCGCACAGTTAATGGCGGAGACATAAACTTTTAGTACTGGGGTCAGAATTTTTTTTCCAAAACATAATTATAGACCATCTAAAGATCACTCATAGATTGAAATTTGTTTTTCTTTTGTTAACACCCATTTTTAAAAGATCAAGTGGTAGTCGAGTTTGAGTCGTTCTGAAGATACGTTCGGTCCAGCCGGATCTAATCAACATGAGAAATGCTTGTTACTTGTTTATCACAATTTCATTTATTATATCTCTAAATATGATTTTTTGATAAAAAAAATAGGACAATTATTTAGAAATCGATTACCAATGCCCTTTCGTAATGTTATTTTGAAAATCTTCATTCATGTTTCAAAATTATCATCTGTTGATAGATTTTTCTTTTCGGATTCACGATTAAAATTATCTAATAAATTTAAGATTAGTCTACTTCTAAATATAAAATTAAATTGTTACATATATTCAGATCATGAACATAAATCCTAACTGTTTTTATTGAATTGAATCAATGAATTAGTAAAATAATATAAGTAAAAACCTAAAAGTTATCTAAAAATTGTTTGTGGAACATGAGAGTTTTCAATGTCTTGCGTTCGTCGAAAACATAAATATAAATCTTCTCTTTCAAGTTCACTCGTTTATGATTTTAAATTTTGTCTAATGTTAATTATTTGGTTTTTATACAAATATGTAACTAACATTAAAATAAAACCTTGTTATTGATTTTAGGTTAAAATTAATATAAATCTAGTTTTTAACAAATAAAAAATTAAACATATTCTTTATACACTTAAAAAAAGTTTTGTTTTAATTATTTTGTTGGTTTCTATTTTTAGTGGGGTCAAAGTTTATTTTTATTGGGGTCAATATTTTTTTTGATTAAAAATAAATATTTTTTTTTAAAATAGTGGGGTCACCTCTCATGCTGCCTCCGCCCTTGCGCACAGTCCTAACTAAAGAATCTCAAACCTAATTTTGTGTTCGGAGAATACGAATGATCTTGAAGTTCGATAAGCATATCTTCATAGTTTCTATCTTTTCCAGTTTTGTTGCAAAGCTTGACCAAACATGTTGTTCCTTAGTTTTGCGATTAAATCCTTGTAATCTGTTCCAAAGTTTTGACATATCGAGTGCTGAATCATATTCTCCATCGCCCATCATAATGTTTTCACTTCTGAATGCAAGGCAAACTCACACTGTGAATAATTTTCTGTCTCCATAAGATGAACATTTTCCAAACTAGCCACTGAAATCCATCCATACCCACTAAACTTTGATGTAATTACTAACTCATCTATCATACAAATAGTGTCCAATCTTAAGACTTGAGCTACATCAATACCATGAGCTTGTGGGATAGGTGGCACCCTATTGTTTGCATTGAATCATGCTTGACATTTATTCTTTTCATAACGAACTAGTTTTAATGGATCATTGTCTATCCTTTTATCGTTCTAAACCTTCTAAATATACTAGATTATTCAGGGATAAGGATCTATGTCTAATTTTTACTTAATAATATTGTCATTTTTCTAGAAAAAATAATTCATGTTAGCATATATACTGGACACCGGAAACATCTCTAGATTTGTCGGTGTCACTCATAGACCAGGCTTATGGATGTGTTAAGACCAGGCTTATGGATGTGTTAAGATGTGTTACAAAGGCTTTATTTTTACTCTTAAAGTCTTAATATGTTTTTCATTAAAGCGGGGGTTTTAATCTATATTTTTTGCTGGAAATCAAAAATAGGTAAATGAATAATAAATTAGGTTAAGATCTGCTGCAAGCTCGGGACAAACATTTGGTATATAAATTTTTTTAGGTACACTATTATTTTATTTTTCATTTGTACATATTATAAAATAATAAATATATATTCAATAATTTATAAACAAATAACTGTTACATATATAATTAAATTGGCACAAACACATACATTAAAATAATCACTTTTTTATTTACAATCTTTTTATGATAAATAAATCAAAACAATCATATATACATATTTTTATGTTATATATTTAAATTTAAATCATATTAACATACGTATATAGTATACTTTTTAATATATTTATCTATTAAACAAGAATTTGTACTCATAAGATTTTATGATCGTTTGTATTTTCTTAAACAAAAAAAATTAAATTGCTGAAATCAAAAATTTTAATGTGAACTTTTAATAATTTTAGTAATTTATAATCATATTTAAAAATTCAATGCAAATTGTAAATTAAAATATTAAGTTTTCAATACTTGTTTAATGCAAATTAAAGAACTAAAATATTTATTTTTATATTGTAATATAATTTAAATTAAACAGTATTAAAATATTTATATCTTAATATGAATGAGAATTTATGTTCATATAGTTTTATGATCATTTGTATCTTGTTATGACAATAAAACATTGATCAAAAATTATATATGTGAGACCTTAACAATTTTTAATAATGTAAAATCATTTTACAAAATTCAAAATACAACATATAGGATAAAATCTAATTTTTTATTATAAGGTGAATATGATTGTTAAATTATTTCAATAATATATAATTAAACAAAAATGATGAATGATATAAAAATTGTTACCAGATCATTAATTGCAATATATATTTTAATTATATTGGGTAATTTCATAGTATTTATTTATGAAAAGAAGAAAAATATCATTTTTTGCATTAATAATTAATTTATGATTAGTTTAATAAAAACTATGGTATATGTTTAAATGGACTAATTTAATTTTCTAGTGATTACATAGATTAAAAATTGTAATGTTCTTTCAATATTAAAAATATATGTATATATGTTTAAGAGATTCGAAAGTTGCTTACTCTGATTTCAATTTTCAAGTCGGATCCGAGAAGACGTACTTTTTGCGGGTTGAGGAGAACTGTAATCCATAGTGTTAGATCTGTAACATAGAATTAAAGCTAATGTAATGGCTAATATATAAGATGCTAAAATGAACCCTAAAACGTCAAAAAGTAGAAAAGAAAATCCATATTGCATGATGCTATATGTAGTAATTATTTAGTTGAATGTTTGTGCTAGGATGCTATATGTAGTAATATCTTTGTTTTCTGATGAAAAGATAACCAGACCAGTGTATATAATTTGTTCAAGATATACCAACATATTTCGAACCTCATATATGACAAGAGACAAGACTTGCTCAGCTTAGCCAGAGCTACTAGTATTTTTTTCTTTTGTTGAAACAAAATCGCATAAAACTTGCTTGCTCATCAACTTTCACAAGTGGAAGGTTAAAATAAAAATCATTCGAGTGGAAAAAAAAAGATACTGTAAAGGCTGAAGAATTGAATTTGCAGTTTGTATTTAAATATTTTTTTCTGTTCTCATTCATTTTTTTTCCATATCAGTTTATAATATCCACGAATTTATACGAATTGCAACAATAATCAAAAGGAAAAAGAAAAAAAAAAGTCAAAGTCTCTGCCCAAGAAAGAAGGTTATCTATCAATGCCGGCGCGTTCCATCACCAAACTCCTCCTCGATGGCCTCCGTGACAACGCACCGTGACGCATCCATCAAGTCAGGGCTGAGCCTAAACATGAGCACACAAAACTCCATCTGATTCAACGCACCGTCCCTATCGAAATCCCCTTCGTTGATCATACACCTTACATCCTCGTCCGTCAGATCTCCGAGTCCAAGAACCGTCGATGCGTTTCGCCGCAAGCTCTCGAAAGTGATGACTCCTTTGTCTCTGTCCATGAGGAGCTCGAATCCTTTGCAGAGCTCGTCGATTAGACCTTCTCCTCCGAGTTTGCCGGCCATGGCGGGGAAGAGGTCGTGGAAATTGGGGTTTGGGGTTTGGTGGGTTGGTCTTGTTGAGGATTTAGGAGTCGCCATTTTTGAGATATAGAGTGAGAGAAATTGAGAGATGGGTATTTGTGTTTTGAGGAGGTTTAATGATGTAGAAATGAGAGTTGGTTTTGTGTATATAAAGGAAGAGAGTTTTGTGGTTTCGGAGAAGGAACATCTATGGAAGCCAACTAAGCTATAGGTAGTGGACGAAGGAAGCTCAGTTTTGTTTTGTTTTGGTTTGTTCGGGGAAGGTCACGTAAGGGTATTATTGTCTTTAATAGTGTATATGTATGTGACTGTTCACACGGTTCATGGTGTGGGAACGCGGAGGGAGAAAAGAACATAAACTCAGCTGTTCCTTTTTATGGAAAAGAAAAGTAAAAGTAGGTTTGAATGTCAAGTTTCTGTGACTTTCTGATGCAATTGACATTTTAGAAACATTGAGGATTGTGGAAGGAAAGTTCTTAAAATCTATCTTCGAGTTTCTTACATGATTGCATCACAGTCACAGTGAAAATACACGAGATTTGGTTTTGTTTTACGGCAGAGTTATGTTTTTTCTAATCTTTATTTTAGAATTGCGTCACTTAACTGATTTTATGAAAAATATCAAACATACAAACTAAACTCTCACAAGCAAATCCAACAAATAAATTCCTTAATCGAACCACCAAACTTATTGTTGGGTTCCTTACAACAAAATTTTCCCAATCCAAAGATTGAAAAATCTAAACTGATTGAACGCTCATATGATAGCTTTAGCTTTAGGTATTTATGTTGGTTTCAAAATTTTCAAATAGATAATTTTAATTCACTTATGAATTAATGAGTTGTTTACATAATGAGCCACAATCTGACTTTGTCTTTCACTCAAAGACACATTGAACATTTGACACACTTTTTTTTGGCAGCTTGTGGATGTTATGACATTAATACCCTTTTGTTGAGATTCAGTTAAAAAATGTTCCAAAAATAAAATCAATTTGGTTTGTGGACAGTTTGTGTTGCCTTGGCGTGGTGGAAACTGTTGCCAAGTGTTGTTGCTGCGATTGTTGTAGCGGTTGTTTCCACGATAGCCAGAGCCGTTGTTCCTGTTGTTGTTGCTTGGTGGACGTGTGTGAGCCATGTTAGCTGAGACCGGTAGAGAGTTATTAGGAGCAACCTCTTGCAGTCGTACTTCATTGTTCAACAACTTCTCATGAACTTCCGTCAGAGAAGGAGGTACATCTCGGCCTTGTATCTGATCAATGACTTGTTTATAATCCTCTGGAAGTCCTTCAACAATAAACTCAATCTGGTCCTCTAGGTCAAGTGGCTTACCAAGAAGAGCCAGTTGGTCAAATCGAGTAATGAAACCTTGTAAATATTCATCAATGGACTTTGTCCCTTTCTTCCATTGTTTGACTTGTTGACGAATCTGCTGAATGTGAGCACGGGTTGGTTTAGCGTAAGTGGATGACAGTTTCTCCCAGATTTCTGCAGAGGTGGTTGTGGTTGCAAGGATGGGCTGGACAGTGACGGATATGGTGCCCAATAAGGCACTGTAGATGAGCTGATCTTGTCGCTGATACGCCGTGTACGCAGGGTTGACGGTGATAACTTCAGCCGTCGTTATTGTTGCAGAAGGAACAGTGATGGTGCCATTGAGATATCCAGCGAGGCCATAGCCATTTAGTAGAGCTTGGATCTGGCGACTCCACATAAGAAAGTTGGAGGCAGTGAGTTTGGTAACATTCGACATGTTAACGTTGAAGAGAGTAGCATCATCAATGGTGATTACAGTGTTGGTTGGGTTTGCCATGATAAGAGAGGAGATCGTAAAGGAGAAAGATTGATTGTGAGAGAAGGATATGGCGGCTAGGGTTTAGATTTGAAATCCTTGCTCTGATACCATATGGAGCGTAAAGCTTAATCTCATTAAACGTGAATAATACAGAGTATATACAAGAGGAACTAGGTATTCTAGCATAGATATTTACTCATATATCCTTTCTATATATACATCTTCTACACCAGGAAAAGTTAAAATGTTTGCTTTCAATCCAAAAAATAGACATGGACTTGGATGGTCTTTGTACACAAATAAAAAACTTCTATTAAAAATAAAACTATTACCAACATCGTGTTGTTTAGTAATTGAATCAAACAGAGCAATCTTTGATTGTGGATGGCTCACATACTCCCACTTCACCAAGCAAGACATCATCAGAATCTAACCCTTTAGTCCTAGAAGATCATGTCCAGCAATACCACAACGACCATGTTTACACATCAACCAGCTCCACATTATTCGTTCACAAATAACCCATCCACGCGATCCACACAACCCCATCCACAAATAACCCATCCACACAACCCCATCCACATACTTGTCCACCTCTTCCATTTCCACACCATACACTCTGTGTTTTCTAATAATGTTTCTCTATCTTCTCTTCGTCCTCATACAGTTATCTACAACATTAATGCTCATCTTGACAGCTCTCTCTCCATCTATCAAAGTTAAAATTGAAATTTTGCATATTAAAATTTTGAAATCCACAACTACAATAAGAAATCAACAAAACAAAAATGAATCTTATGTTCTGATAATCGAAACTGTAAACCAACGCAGAAAATCAAAACTATAAACTCACCCAGAACGTGGATCTTTAGAATGACATCTAGTTGACTTCTATGATTAGATCCATGGGCAATATTGTTACACAACCCTTGTCCAAAAGCAGATCGGAGCGGAAAATCACATCCACAACCACAGCCGATCCATCCTCGCGTCATCTGCCTTCGAGCCTCATATTTGCACCAGATCTATGGTTTAGTTAAGAGAGGATCCTTCCCAGAACCAGGGAGAACCAGATCTATGGACATCAATATATTGACAGGCGAGTGAGAGAGCAAGGAGGGGCAAAGGAAAGAAGAAACACAACAAGAAGGGTTTCGACTCTTACGTCAGAAATCGAAGGATTGTGTCTTAAAGCGGTTTTGAGGCGTTACTGATTTTTCTAGAAAATATTTAGGTTTTTCTTTTTTTAAGTTTCTTTTTAGTTAAAGGGTATTAAAGTCTTTTACACACAATAAAGTGTGTCTCAAGTGTAATGTGGCTTGGGATGAAATATGAAAGTCATAAAGTACTTCAGAGAGTAAAAAAATCTGAATTAATGGAGTTTCAGTTTGTTTTTTCATTTTGAGACCCACAGAAAGTATTCTATACTTATCCAAAATACATTTAATTTCTGAAAATTTTAATAAGCTAAAAATATATCTACAATTACCAATAATATCCATAGTACCAAAATCAACTTTACCACATGTTTTCCAGTTTTTCTAGCCGATTTGCCCTCCCTTTAATATACTGTATTCTTCTATTTTGTTTGATAATTTCATTAGAAACAACACATTCACCATTGCAGCATCAATTCCATTAAAACATGATCATTTCTTTTAATGAGATTTTCGCCGATTAAGGTAGTTGAGAAACGCTTAGTAAATAACAGGTTCACTGGTTAGTGACTTCTAGTGGATAATTTTTTATTTATTGATTCTGAGTGCGATTATAAATTATTGATCCACATTTTTGTCGCTTATTGGAAGACATTACTATGTTTAACATCTTGATTGGAAGTTAAGTATGGTGGACAGAAAATCCCACTTGGTCTGCCCGTTCTATTGCATGCCTTTTGTTTTTGTTATTACCCTCTATAATTTTACTCAACATCTCTGCCCAATAATGGTAGAAGTCTTCATTATAAAAATATTGAATGCATGAATGAACCGGGTTCGTAGAAAGAACATTGAATCTTGATACTGACTCCGTCAATTAATCAATTTTTTTTTGTTAGAATACATAATTCGACCAACAAGATCAAGATTTAAATCAATCAATATTTTTTGTTCAAATCTTTCAGGACCTAGCACATATTATTTTTAAAATCAGTTTATTATGTTCCCAACATTTTGAACACTGAAAATAGCACTGACTTGTCATATGCCGGTCTCAAACTCTTATCCGTTCCTACTACACTAAAGACTCTCTTGATCAATAACTACTGTATAGGAGACGCAAAGGCTCTTATGACGGGATTATTATGTTGGTGATACAATCTCTTGACGTCCGTTTTCAGTTTGACATCGCTTTATAGATTCAATCTATTTATAAATAATATCTGATGCATCATCACATGAAATTCTTTATTTACATATTTGTTTCTATGATTAACATAATAACAGAGTTTCTGTTTCTGTCAAACCGATTCTAATGTTCTGATAAGCCTTAAAATTACCAGAACAAAAATCCTCCAAGGCCTCAAAGATATGAACCAAACACTCTTGCAAAGACACTGATACGGCGTCGTTTATCTCTCTGATCACTCCCTCATGCTTAACTCTTTCGTGAGAGGCACTCTCTCTCAAAGACAGCAGCTCGGGTCCCATCACTTGGTCAGCCTGCCGTCCCCAACTCTCCTCCACTTCCTTAGTCTTCATCTCCAACTCCTTACACAATCTCTCTGTTCTCAACCTCTGTTTCTCTTCCTCTACTTGCTTAAACCCTAAACTTCGAAATCTCAGCTCCATCTCTTCAACAGCACTCAACACTTTGACTTCATCCACATTCTCAATCTCTCTTAGCCACTCCCTACAGACCCTAAATATATCAGGAGCCTCGGTCTTTGTCAGGTCGTCCTCCTCCATGATGTTTCTGTTTAACCAGTCGTTTAAAAGTCTAACGAAACCTCTATGTGCATCAATGTAGCCTCTTAAAGACTCTCTGAATCTTCTGACCTGTTCTTCAACCTTCTGCGTCACTTTTCTTGATCCTTTCTCAATGTGAACACAAGAATTGCTTCTAGTGATCAACTGAAACTGCTTATGGTGACATTTCGCCAAGAATCTCCACATCTCTTTGAACACATTGATGGTCTTATTAACCTGAAGTGAAAGCTCTTCGTCTCTTATCTTATGAATCCTCATTGAAACTGACTCAACAGCTCGAACTGAAACATTAACCTTTGATAAATGAAGCTTAACCTCAACTTCCGCCTCGTAAATCTCGTTGGACTCTGCTCCGTTTTGATCAAGGCTCTTCAGAAAACTGTACCCTTTCTCGTACAAAACCCTAAGTTTTTCTTCGGCTGTAACTTCTGCGTGAAGTTTCTTCTCCCACACGTAAAGCTTCTCTAGTGTCATGGAAAGCGAGACAACGAGGCTTTCTTGCGGTAAGCCACGCCTTAACAGCAAAGCACGAGTCGAGTTTTTGGAACTACCGAGTACTCTTGAAGCAAGTTCCTTGAATTGTGATCCTAAGGGTTGATGATGAATGACTTTACTCACTTCAAGCAAGTCAGAGACTTCTCTATGACCAGCAGCTTTCTTGCTTATACTATTGATCTTTTCTACTACGTTCCTAAGATCGGTATAGCCCGAACCCGAATAACAAGAAGAAGAAGAAGAAGAAGACTCATATGCTTCATCACTAAGCTCCTCATCTGATCTTGTCACTTCAGTAGCAGTCTCTGGACTTGTTTCTTTCTCTTGTGTGCAAGTTGCATCAACATCATCAGCCTCACCTTCAACTTTACCGTTACAAGTGTTTGCTTCAACATTACTCTTATCAACTTCACCTACAACATTAGCAGTTGAAGAGCTTTCTTTATCAACTTCCCTAGTGTCTTTAGCTGTTGAAGAGCTTTCTTGAACATTCTTGTTTCTCGTATTCTTCCTTACAAGACTGTTGTGATCACTATCCGGTTCCAAATCAGGGATCCCTTCTCTCTCCCTAATCTCTCTCCATACATCATTCTCTTCCGGTTCAGTGTAAACCAGCTGCGTGTTATCCATGTACAAACCCAATATATCATGATCATCAAGGAAACTGTTCTGCTGGTTAATATTAGGATAAGTCTCCAAAACTCTCTTCTCATCTTCAACCGGAGCAATCACGAACACTTTCTCCACAACCCCTAAATCTTCACTTTGCTTCTCCATGCCCTCATGAGCACCGTTACTTGAGCCGCAAGCTTGCTCTCCAGACGAGGGTTTTTGCGAGTTTTGATCCTCATCCTTGCTCAACGGAGCTGTTTGAGATTCATCACAGACTAAGCAATGAGAATTAGAGTCTGAATCACACTCAGAATCTGAATCTGATGATCCAGAACAAACAATCTCGCTACACGAATCGTCATCAGATGAAAAGGGAATCACGACCAAGTCCTTGTGCACAAACTGATTAATAGAGTTAGTGAAATCCAAAAGAGATCGAAAGTAAAGAAGATGAGATTTGGCTAAGTGGTAACGAGCATCTCTAGCTGATCTGATCAGTTCCTTTCTCTCTTTGCACAGAATCAACAAAGGAGTGTTGTGATCTGCCTTGGAAGCAACGATACCCATCAAATCTCACGAACCGGATAAACCCTAATACGATTTTCTCGGTTTACCTACTGATCTTCAATGTATTGATTGAGTTCTTGTGCCCTTTTGCCGACATCAATGAAAAAAGTTTAAAGCTCTCTTTTGGCAGATGTAACGATTCGGTGAACCCTAATTTAGAAATAAATGCCTTTTTCTGGTGGAATAATGTGAATTTATATTTAAGATCCACTTATGTAATCGTGCTACACCGTTGTTTAATTTCTTTTGATAACGTTCCTAATAAGTTTTAGAGAAAAAAAAAAAGGAAATTCGAAGCAATTAAAGGAAATAGTTACATCGTAAATAAGAAAATACAAAATCAATATATAAATTAATAATTAGCTTCCATTTTTCTAACAATCCATATTTTTATTAGGACATTTTTGATTTTTTTTTCCTTCCCAAAGTTCTATGCATTTTGTAATTATCCAGATTTTCTTTTTGTAACTATCCAGATTTGCATTCTTACAATTGTACATTAGTTGTTGATGTTACATCATAACTATACTAAAACTATTTTTAAAATATGGCAATGTTGTCACTGCTATGTGGTTCTGCCTACTCAAGTTTATCCGAAGGGACGTTAATTAAACCGCTTCTTTTCTTTTAACCGTAACAAAGCTTTGCATTTCATCATCATAAATATTCATCAATGTATAATGTAAGAAGACCTATTGGCAAGGGATCATCAGATTCATCACCAGAACTTGGCTGAATATATGTAGATCATGATTTATGATGGGGCAAACTTACATATATTCCGATTCCCGATTATTATAGTAACATACCTGTTGTTGGCAGAATGTATGCTTCTCCGGATTGCTAGTTACTTGTGAATCAAGCAAAGTCCCTATCATTCTCATATCAACCATAGCATATTTCTGAGGTTTTTGCTTATTCATAGGAACATGGCTGTGCCTGACTTTTTTGGACCTAGAAACAAATTTTTTTTTGTCCCTTTAGTATAATATTTGGCAAAACTTTGGGTGGAGGAGTGACTATCTCAAGCCAACTGAACCAGCTAATCTTCTGTCAAACTGGCCCCTAGATTGTATTTAACTATTCCAGCCCCGAAACACTGGCTTGTTGGGCTTATACTCAGGCACGGTGGAGCCACTAGCTCAACTAGTCTTCAGAAAACAGTCACTCGCAAATTAAGAAATACCAAAGGGTTTGTTGTCCTCGTTGATGTCAAGACTGGCCAGAAGTATGAGCTTGTCGTCACCTACTAAAGCCATCCTACATTCTAATGCGATTCTGACATAGAGAAATATCACATTATGTGCCAACTCTAGATGTTGTTTCGCTTATTTAATTACGATTTTTCCTTAAAATTCAAAAAAATCAATGCATTGTTACTATCATATGAAAACGAGATCGAAAAAGTTGGCTACATCAGAGAAAACTCTGCTATTCATCTTGAAAAACAACTTTTATAATTGGAATCTCTTTATATAGAGGACACTGAGTGGTATGCAATAACATTTCCGACATAAACCAGTTTACGTATAACATGGTCCGGACAAATCCCAGGTGGGATCACGTTTCTACTTGAGAACCTGATTCGACCACGTAGGGTATGTAGGAGTATTGATTCTCCTCCTTGTGGGGCTGTAATTATTACATAGAGATAGTTTTGTTACGATGAAAAGATATTTTCTATTAATGAAACTGTACACTTTATTCTTGACTAACAAGACTCGTAATCTCGTACTTGTTGAGAACTTGCCGGTTGAATTCATATTAACTACAGACGCCAGACGTTGAAGTCGGTCTCCGCAAGAGCAGTATTTGTTCTGGTTTCGAGAACCATATGCAACTATAGTTCTTGTGACCTGTGAGGTACTTATCTTCTTGTTATATGTATTATGTATTCTCTCTCTTTCTTTGCTGTATTGGATGTATTTTTAGTTACTTATTTGGTTAAGTTGTGTATTTGGCATTGCGGGATCTTGGTGAATTTAAAACATTCTTATGCCACGTCTGAATTTGATTATTCAGAACGATGAGAGGGAATGATTTATTGTGTTTGTATCTAAGGCTCACCCAAGTAATTATCGAGCAACTAAATCTGTCAAGAAAGTGTACACCAAGCTTGAAGTTGATTTCAGTTCTAAAAAGAGAGAAAGGTTAGGCTTGCAGATTGGGGCAGTGTTTTTTGTTTTTCTTTCAATACATGTGGCCAGGAAGCAAAGTTAAACCATGCCAGATTCTCAAAGAGGTTTGATTGCTCCTACTAGGGCGTTCGTACCCATTCGGATTCGGATCGGATATATCGGATATCGATTTTTTTTTGTAACACCTCATAGGTCTCATTTTAAGAAATTCTTAAATTTAGATTGGATATAACACATCGGTTTCGGTTTGGGTTCAAATTATACTAAAGTTACCGCATATCATTTGAGTTCGGGTTTTAGTGTATCGGTTTCGGATTAACTGAAGTAAAATTAAAAAAAAACAAATAAACATAAGACACTTAACTTAAATATATGAATCACAATTGTTGAGATTTGATTTATTGATAATCATTTTTATGACATGAATGAAGTAGAACAAGATCTGAAAATTTATAAATATGTAGAAATAACTGAAATTGTAATGTCTTATATGTTATTGAATGATAAAATTAGACAAATGTTTACAAATTGATCACGGTGATAAGTGAAAAATGAAAACTCACATAATATATAATTGTATCAACACAAACTTTGTTAAGTAAGATGAACTAATACTCAAACTTTGGAAATAACAAAACGTGTTTTGGAAATTGTTGATTTTGTATAAGACATGTAAATATTTATCTACATAATACATACACTTCGGATTCTACTTCGAGTTTTGGATTAAACCGAACCTATACCCGATATCCAAAGTATCAACATATCAGAACCGATCAAGTATTTTGATAAATCCATAACCGATCGGGTTCAAGTTTTTCGGTTCGGATTCGGATTCGGTTCTGGATTATGGATAATATGCCCAGGTCTCCTACTGAAGTACTAAGTTAAAAACAATTAGCTATGTCCGGTCACGAAGGAATATATATGTTAAAACTCATATTTTTCAAAATGAAACAAAAACATGAACTTTCGTTTAAGCTATTTTAATCTCTAATTAAAATTGTCCATTTTGAATTTCAACTTTTGTTGACTAATAAATTATTTCATATACACGAAAAATCAATCATTAAATCGATTAACGTTGACTTGTAGGTATTTAAAACAACTAGGTCAACAAAAATTGAAATTTAAAATTAACAATTTTAAAAATAAAAAAATGGCTTAAACGAAGTTGAAAATTGTTTTGGATTTTTTTGGTAAGTGGAGAGTTTTTTTTTGATGTTTTCTCTTTTGTAAAAATAAAATTTTAAATATATTGGCATTTTAAAACAATTTTATAGGTTAGTCCATCAATTACAAAATGAGTTGAAAACACAAAAAAAAAAAAGTTGAACAAAAGAGTTAGTCATTTCTGTTTATGAACTAATATACGGGTAATAATTTGGGAAATGCCAGAAATAACACTTTCAAGATACCACTTTTCAACTTTACACTAACCAACTTTAACATTAAAATTTTAATAGGCAAAATACTATTATACCCTTAATTAATTAAACTTAACAATTTTAATAAGGTTTTGATGGATTAGGGTTTAGAGTTTAAAATTTAGGGTTTAAGGTTAAGAAATTAGTATTTAGGGTTAGGGTTTAGAATTTAGGGTTTAGGATTTCGAGTTTAGGGTTTAGGGTATAGGATTTAGGGTTTAGGGTTTAGAATTTAGGGTTTAGGGTATATAATTTAAGATTTAGGGTTTCAAAGATAGGGCTTAGGGTATAGAATTTAGGGTTTAGGGTTTCGAATTTAGAGTTTAGTGTATAGAATTTAGGGTTTAGAGTTTAGGGTTTAGAATTGATATTTTAGGGTTTAGTGTTGATTTATTAGGGTTTAGGGTTTAGAGTTTAGGGTTTAGGGTTTAGAATTGATATTTTAGGGTTTAGGGTTTAGAGTTTAGGGTTTAGAATTGATATTTTAGGGTTTAGAGTTTAGGGTTTAGAATTGATGTTTTAGGATTTAGAGTTTAGTATTGATGTTTTGTGTTTTTATTTATTTAAATATATATTTCAGATAATATATAAAGAAATAGGGTACAAGAATCTTTTATTCTTTAATGAAATGTGTATTTTTAAAAATGTTCCTTTGTTGATGGTAAAAATGAAAAATGGTACCACCAAAGTAATATAAGTAAAATTCTCCCTAATAATTTTGTCGACCAAAATATAATTATGTGGTTTGAAAATGGGTTGAATAAACAAAATGTGATTTTCTTTTTTATTCCATATTTTATTGATGATCAATTTAGAAAAACATTGATAAATTCTAACATTTGAATTTTGAAGTTCCAATAAAAGAAATTAATGGATACCTTTAATAGTTTTTTTAAGATATACCACTATACATTTCCCAAGAAAGGAGCGCATTGAGTGTAAGCCGGACCTTAAGACTTCCAGGTGTACAAATTGACTAAGCACAAATGTGTCTCCTCTAATTCCAAAAACGTAAAAAAACAAACAAGAAGTTGGACCATTGTCTTTAGGGTTCTCTATATTACCCACTATGGTTTAGTAGAGAAAAAAAAATCATATTCAATTGTAGCTATGGCAACTTTAACCAACCAACAGAAATTCTCGGGTGGACTTGCAATGGTCTTGGAAGAACAATGGCAAGTCGACATACGGATCAAGGCAGGGCTGGACAACGATGACGATTCAGCTATATCCGCCCACAAACTTATTCTGGTCTGTTTCTTATTTTTGATCTCATACTCACTAATATCTGATCTAGGAATCAATACTAGGAATGTTAAATGTTTACTGTTTATTGAGTGGCCCTAATATATGTGAGGATTCCGAATAGGCATCAAGATCGGAGGTTTTTAAGAAGATTCTGGAATCGGACGAGGTTAAGACTTCAGCTGAACAGGTTGATACAGTCACTCTATCAGAGATGAAATCAGAAGAGTTAGAAGCTTTAGTTGAGTTTATGTATAGTGATGGAACTCTGCTTTCTCCGAAAGCTGAACGACACGTTCGGTCACTTTATCTTGCCGCTGACAAATACGAAATCCCGCATCTACGTGACCTGTGCAGAAAAAAAGTTATATCTTCTCTTAATGCGTCCAATGCTCTTGACTACCTTGAGCTTGCTCAGATCCCTTTCGACAATGGCCTCCATGAGGCTGCTTTCAGTTATGTCAAAACGAATATATCTACCATAGCTAGCTCTGAGGTTTTAAGTTATTCGTAGTTAGTAACCCTAATCTTGCTCTGGATATAATGAAGGCTTCTCTTTCTCATACAAGTTACAATAACTACATGGGATGTAAGAGCTGTGGTAGAAGATGTGGTTACTGCGGATATTAGAAGACTTCCGTTACCACAGTTTCATGTTGAGAAAAATAAATGAAGACTTTGTCAACATGTAGAGTGCTCTTCTGACGTCTTTTCCTTTCCAATATTTCTTTGATGTGCGATTAATCTGCTAATGAGTTCAATATGCAAAACCATATTATTTGTCTTGAATTAAATATGGTTGTGTGTCTCTTAATGAATTTTCATTCTCCTAATTTCGGTTAAGTTCAATTTTATTTTAATATATATCACAGAGGAGTTCAATTAGTGTTTCTATATCATAACAACAACAATTAACTGAAAATATCAACTTCTCGTCTATCAAACAAGTTCCACATGCTTCACAAAGCATTTGAAGCCCACAACATTTTGCGGGAACTCTCGTAAGAGAACTCCTAGAGCTATACAAAAAGTTCTTCCGGAAAACTACACAAACCACCATTAAGGAACACGCCTCTTCCAAGAACATACTCTCGGTCCAATTTCCTCGATCACAAACCAAAAGGTTTAACATCAGACTCAAAACAATATTCAGCCGCGAATGCTCTAACGAGCCTTTCTCAGCAGGCCAAAATGTTTTTCGGCCACAAGATCAAAACACAGTCTATCACGCCAACGCAAAACTTCTCTTAACACGTTCTTACAGCGTTAATCTACGTTTACTCGAAACAAAAACCAATCTTCAGTATCCTAAACACTAGAACAATTGCCTTTCGACGTAAAACACAATCCTTGTTGAAAATGATTGAATTGCAGGCAAACCATAAGAGCTAATCGAAGTTAAAATTGTTCAGGATCTTGAAGATGAGATTAGTTTCTTCTTTACATTTACTTGCGTTGGGCTCCATGATTCTGCAACAAATTGAGGAACATGGCTAAGCTTATTCAGAGACTAGAAGATTGCCAACTAGCATAAACAGCACCTACAATCTTATCATGCAAAACTTGATTAGAACACGCTATGATTCCTCTGTCTAGACCTTCCAAGTAAACTCCCTTTGAGAAGTCTAACTTTCTCCCTCCCGCATCACTCACCACACCACCAGCTTCTTCCACAATCACAACTCCAGCTGCGTGATCCCATATCTTCTCCTTGTAACTTGACTGCGCAAACTTCATAAACACTTCCGCGTCTCCACATGCAATCGCTGCATACTTCACCATGCTGTACACTCTCATAGGCTGTTTCCTGATGAAGACACGTAAAGAACAAAAAGAAGTTTCGTTAGAGAGAGAGACTTATGAAACTCAAAAAAACAACATTAGCTTTACCTAACTCCCATGCTATTGGTAAGCCCTGCGGTGAACAAGTGGTTAGAGTTTGCTCTCTCCACTGGCTCACAAACCGTAGCTAAAACCGGATCATCAACTGTTGAAGCCTTGAGAAGCGTTGCAGACTCCGGATATCCACCAGGGAGCAACGGTTGCATCCAAGCTTGACCACTACCTCTCTTTGCATACATGACACACCCTTTCGATACTGATCCAGCTCCAGATTGGCTGCAACCGTTACTTAGGAACTCTTTCTTAACCGGATAGTTAGGACATCCTAGTACACCCAACAGAACTTTACCGTCCTCAATCAGAGCCAAAGCAACAGCGTACTGATCACCACGGACAAAACCTAACGTCCCATCTACGGGATCAAGAACCCAGTGTCTTCCCTTAGGACCTCCAACAGAGTTGCATCGACCAATAGCATTTAGAATTTCAGTAGATTCCAAGGGTTTGTCTGGCTTGGGAAGACCGTATTTGTGAGCTTCAGACAAGGCTTCGTTGACAGCGTTAGAGACAGCACCTAAAAGAGCTAATGACTCGGTATTGGAGAGGGACTCAGTGTCCTCTTCAGCGACGATGGAAAAGTTCTGAGTGCCAAAAACCTCAGCTAAAACCCAGCTCACAATCGCTTGAACACCCCAATCTGTTAGCCAACAAAGTCAAGAAACCAGTATTTAATACCATATATCAGAGTTACAAAAAGGGATGAACCAATTACAGTGCTTACTTACACATATAATCTGGGTAGCAGCAAACAAAACTAAGCAACAATGGACACATATACAAAGCCTTCAATAAAAAAAAATACAAAATTATACTTTTCACTATTAAACTACTAATAATGCAAACAGTCATTTGTTCAAAGTCTGATTACATTAGCACTGAACAACATAAAGTGTGGACTTTTTTTGAACATTATTGTGTGTTTCATGTTCAATGAAAAAAAGGACACAAGTGACTATGCTTATGCGTTTGTAACTCAACTCAGGGACAAAGATTAGCAAATCAAATTGCTTTCACAAACATTAACAGAACCTAATATCACATATTCGTTAATAACCCTGAAGAACCCAAACGGATCTTGAATACATAGAAACACATCACGATGAATAGATGAAATGTTATATTTTAAAAAACCTGCGACAGTGACAGGGGAATCATCATCCTTGGCCTTAACGTGGCCATCGTTAGTGGAGGAAGGAAGACGAAGCTTATCCTGAACTTTTACACATAGAGAAGAAGCCAGGTGCACCACACGCACCGCCGTGTCCATCTCCGTCGCTAAGGATTCCACCGCCGCCATCGCCGGCGATATCTGAAATTAAAGGACGGAGGAGGAGATAAAATTATCAAAAAGCTTCACCTTTTTCACATGCTCTCTCTCTATATATATATATCTCCACTACTACCTCTTCTCTTTTTTTGTTTTCAAAAATTTAATAATTTAATCTTACTTTTATACTTTTTGTGGCTTCTCAGGGGTTAATTGGTAGAGCATTAGCATAAGCATTATGCTCTTTATTATCCAATCAATATTTGGCAACGAATCATTTAGAAAAGTATTTACCAAATGCAAATGCTCTTTACTCAATGCTCTCATATAGAACTTTTGGGAGAGCATTTGCATATAGAAAATATAAAACTTAATAATATTTATATATAATTAATTTATTTTTGTTTAAAAATGTAAACAATATTTTTATAATTAAATATAAATTTATATTTAAAAAAATAAAAATTATAACTATTTTTTTAAAAGAACAATATTTCACATTTAAAATATAATATAGCTTATATAATTACATATATCATTCATTATTTTAATAACAAACATAACATAATAGAATTTATATATTATCGATATAAATATTTTACTTAGACACTAATAAATAAATTATGTATTAACTTTTATGATAATTTTATATATGAGTAATTTAGTGCTCTACGAATAACTAAATAATAATAACTTATATATAAATTATAATTAATTTATAAGGAAAATATAATTAATTTATTTATTTATTTGATAATAATTATAATTTAATAATAATTAATTAAATTATAACTATAATTTTATATATGAGTAATATGTTATATCCAAAAATAATTTAATATTTTTTTTTAAAAAATTAAATTTTTAAATATAATTTATATAATGAAAATTCATTATTTTTAATAAAATTATATATTATTATTATATATTATTAATATATATTATATATATACTATTTTAAAAGAAATATATTATTTTTAATAAAATTATATATTATTATTATCTATTATTAATATATATTATATATATACTATTTTAAAAGAAATATATTATTTTACTAACTATTATGACAATTTTAAAATCGTATACTGCTAATGCTCCGCCAATCACTTTATTAAAAATTTTAATTAAAACATACAGCTTCTGTAGCATACTGCTTCTGCAGCATACTACTAATGCTTTATTATCTGTTGTACCAATCGAGGTCTCAATCGTCCCGTTTAAAAATAATAATTTTACATGTACCAATCGAGGCCTCAATCGTCCCGTTTAAAAATAATAATCTTACCTATTCTAAGGATTGAATAAAGACATTACATTAAAATAAAATAAAAAACTAAATATGTGAAGATAAATGAAAACACAAAGAACTTAAAATTATTTCATGTTTGATAAATGCAAAAGACAATAAAGGTATACATTAAAAAGGCTTCTTATGGTTACAAGACATTCTTAACGTGTGATGGTGGGTGAGGTTGGTACTTTGCAGACTTGTAGTTGCAGTTTAGTGAATAAGTAACACGTGGGAAAATAAAAAAGTATTTGAAATACCAATTTTAAATACATACTTTATTTTTGTTAAGATACATATGCATAATAAGACTTCATGTAATTTTATATCTTCTCGTATTAGTCAATTTTTGTTTTTCTTAATTGCATGATTTTACATCTGATCATAAAGTAAAAAAATTAGTACATAGTAGATTATAATAGATGATTGGTTCACTCCTGATATTTATCAAAAGGTATTTTAATTTAGATCAGACGATGTGATAATAGACAGTGTGATAACTAATCTATTTGGTGTAACAAATGCGTTTTCTTAAGATCGATTGGATCAATATAAAAAATAAAAGTAAACAAGTTGCAGACAAACAAACAAATGTATGGACGGCTTTTTTTCTTCCCGTAACTTTGGTTGAAAAGTATATAGAAAATAAAATTATAACTGAAGAGGTCAAATGTATTCAGACCGTAAAGGTGGAACTGTGTCTGCGGACAAGGAGCTCATGCGTTGCTGTCTAACTATAATTAATCAGCCTGGGGTTATTTTATGCATAGTGTTAAAATATGAATAACCTGCGAATAATAATACTAACTAGCAAAAAAAAAAACTATAAATAATCAAAAAAAAAAAAAAAGAAACTACAAGTAATCGTACGTTGGATTCTCGTTTTGGCTGGGAAACGAGTGGTTCGTCAACAGAAAGGATTTTAGTTATGAGTAATTTTTTATTTTTTTTTTTGGTGTTGAAAAAGGACTATTAGTTATGAGTAACTTTCATGTGGAAG
The DNA here is from genome assembly GCA_932364175.1 of Eruca vesicaria subsp. sativa. NCBI lineage: Eukaryota > Viridiplantae > Streptophyta > Magnoliopsida > Brassicales > Brassicaceae > Eruca > Eruca vesicaria. Next base: position 57,724 of record CAKOAT010371820.1, read on the forward strand.
TTCATTTTCAATAAGGATTGAAATGCTAATACATTTCAGTTTCAACTTAAATATTACGCGAAATTAAATCATAATTTCTGATTATTTAAGATATGAATCCATGTTTTAGAACTCCTTTAAATATCTAGAAAAAGGATCTATATGTAGGCTATATCTTTATTTGGGAATTAGTCTAGATCTTTCGATGGTTTATGATATTTCCAGGTTAAACGGAAAAAAATGGTTCATTTTTAATGAGTCCTATAAATGTTTCTTTTCTTTGTTATTAAAATAGAAAAGTTGAAAATCAGTGATAAATATTGGAAAAAAAAATAAGATATATCTCAAATGTGTTTAGAAATTAAGATTATTGAACTATATAAATTAATAATATTGGAACTTTGATACTTTATTAATTTATAGAGTTGTTAATTTACAAAAAGGATTTTTTTTTAGATTTTTCTCCTTTAAGATATATTTTTCTCTAAAATAAGAATAATCTTTGATTTTAGTGTCTATATATTAATTAATTTTAGTTTATTCTATTATTTAGTATGTATAAAATATGACTAATAGAATATAAGTATACTTTAAGATATAATTTTACTAATCTAATCAAAATATATTAAATTATAAGAAATATAAAAATAATTTCATTATGAAGGTAAAACAAAAAATATAATGGTTGGTTTGTACTTAGATAATATATATATATATATATATATATATATATATATAAAAATTATTAATTTATAATTTAATGAGACCATATATTTACATAAATTTTTCTGTAATATTATTATATCGATTTGTGTCATACTTTGAATCGACCTAGTTTGAGACCGGTAAATTTTATTAATTTAAGATGTTTATTAATTTATAGAGTTTCTGATGCAGTGTTAAAAATAAATACTAAATTTTATTTTAAATATATTGCTTATTATAGTCAAAGTGGGAAGTTTCATTATTATTTTTGTAGATAATGTAGTTTTTTTTTGTCATCAAACAAACAGACTCATGGTAGCTCTGCATCCATGTGAACGACAAAAGAGGATTGTTTCTTGGCACTGCGTGCTAGGCTATCCGCCCCTGCGTTCTGTGTTCTAGGTGCATAGATGATCTCTGAGCTGTGAAAGTTATCTTTCAGCGTCTTAATATCCTCCAAATAAGTTGCAAACGCGGGCCATTCCTCTTGTTCCAACACCATCATCACCAGCTGGGAACAATCCGTTGCAAAGTGACTTGGTATTTTAGCAAATTCTTCATACATTCCATTGCCAAAATTAGCGCCTCCACCTCCGAATGTAGGGGTGAAAGGCTTGCCCTGATATTTTTTGCCCCCATTAATCCTTGGAAGCCTTCTAATGTGCTATACCAACCTTGTCCAGAAAACTCTTCCTTAACTTTCCATGAGCCATCCGTAAAACACCACCGGCCTTGAATGGACGAAATGTCCCTAACCTCACCCTGATGTGGAGCCCTCTGTGTCTATGCCAACTGAGCCTCACTCCAAAGAATCGATTCCGTTTCTACGAGTTTCAACGTAATTCTATTATCAATATCCAAATTACTAAACGTCTTGTTATTCCTGGCTTTCTAAAGGTACCACAGTATCCATACGAAGTGATGATCGTCCATTTTTGGACGTACTCGCCAAAATAAGTGATCCATATTTGTAAACAGAGAACTGGTGGGAAAAATATTTGGATTAGATGGTATCTTTGATAATGCCCAAACCTGGCATGCTGAGGGACATTCAAAGAACACATGATTAATCGACTCCTCCTCCGCTCCACACCTAACACAACAAATGTCTCCTTGCATCCCTCTTGCTTGAAGGTTTTTCTTGACCGCTATACATCCCGATACCAGCTGCCATAAAAAGTGTTTTTATCTTTGGAGGGCATCGTACCTTACAACAATATGCCTTCAATGGATCAACTGTAGGTCCTAGCATTACTGGTGATCTTTCGTTATCTGGATAAATACGTTCCACTTGGTATCCCGACCTAACTGTATATTTCCCATTATGTGTAATGCCATCCATCCAGATCCTCCATCTGAGTCCTACTCAGTGCTATACTTTCTATAATTTTCGCATCTTTAGAATCCACCAAGGCCCGAATTGCATGCGTATTCCAGCTTCACGAAGTCATGTTGATGATCGAATCCACTGTAAATGTCGGGTAAAGGTCATGTTGATTTTTGTTTGGTGGTCTCGGGCGAGTGGTTGGGAACCATGGATCATTCAATACAAATATGGATGATCCTGATCCCACCCTTTTAATTAGTCCATTTCTAACCAGAGATCTAGCAGAAGTCATACTTCTCCAGCCATATAACGGACATTATGATCGTATCGGGTCCAGGGGTGAAGCATTCCTGAAATACCGACCTTTGAAACTCGAGAAAACAAAGTGTGTTGTTTCTCTATAAGACGCCATAATTGCTTGCCAAGCATAGCCGTATTAAAGTCATTTAGGTCTTTAAAACCCAAACCTCCTTCATCCTTTTCCAAGCATAATTTATCTCATGATTTCCAGTGCATTCCTCTCATACTCTCCCCTGGACTCCAACAAACATTTGCTACTGTCGCCGTCAGCTTCTTCGTGGTTGTCTTGGGTATGCGGTAGCAAGACATCACATGATTTGGAAAAACCGTGATCACTGATTTAATTATTACCTCTTTTCCTCCTTTGGTGAAGAATTTAAAAGTCCATCCATTAACCCTATTATTTAAGCGACCGTGAACAAATCCAAACACTTGTACCTTGGATCCACCAAGACTATCGGGTAATCCCAAATAAGATCCCATTCCTCCTAAATTATGTATTCTTAAGATATCCCTCAATTTCTGACAATTAGACTCCTCAGTCTTATGCCCAAATTGATCGATGATTTTTGGAAATTAAATAATTGGCCTAATACACCCTCATATTCCTTCGGGATCCTGAGAATGGTTCGACACTCATCTCCTTGTGCCCTACAAAAGAAAAGCTGTCATCCGCAAAAAGTAAGTCAGAGATCACTGGAGAGGCTCTAGCCACCTTCATCCCAGTTAAATGTTTATGTCGCTCTGCCTTTTTTATATTTGATATTAATGCTTCCATGCACATAATAAATAAGTATGGAGACAAGGGATCCCCTTGTCTTAAACCTCTGTGAGGGATAATGTGTCTTTGTGGCTGATTATTTAATAAAACCCGATACTGAACTAACGAGATGCACTCCATCATAAGGGTAATCCAGTGAGAATCAAAACCCATCTTGTATAATAGTGCCCGAATGAAACCCCATTTCACTCTATCATATGCTTTGCTCATGTCCGTTTTAATTGCCATAAACTTCCCTTGACAAGATTTATTAGTTATCAAACCATGAAACATCTCCTGCGCTATGAGGATATTATCTGAGATTAACCGCCCTGCCACAAAAGCCGATTGAGTTTCCGATATAAGTCTTGGTAGGCAAATTTTCAGTCTCTGACATAACACCATCGATATAATCTTATACCCTACATCACAAAGACTTATTGGCCTAAGTTCCGTCATCCGTGTGGGTCTCTCCATCTTTGGTATCATACAAATATTAGTAATATTTAATCTCTTGTCCAGTACCCATGTGACCAAAAAATCATTTACCAGTTTCACCAAATCTTCTTTAATAATATGCTAGAAATGCTGGAAAAAAAGAGTCGTCATTCCATCAGGTCCCGGAGCCTTCTCTAGATGAATCATAAATAGTGCATGCCTTACTTCTTCTTCTGTTGCTGGTCGTAGCAACCTTTGATTCATCTGAGCAGTGCTAGATGAAGGAATCTCATCCAGAAAATTCGCAAATTCCGAAAGAGAAGTAGTTGTAAATAGGTTCTCAAAGTAATCCACTGCTACTTTCTCCACCCCATTTTCCTCTGTTATCCAATTTACAGCTTTATCATGGAGCCCTACTATACGATTACGCACCCGTCGTTGCTTCGTTAATGCATGATAAAAGTTAGTGTTGAGGTCCCCTGATGTATACCAGATAACCCTAAACTAATTTTTTTCTCAGTATAGCATTTAAGGAAAGAAATGACTCAAATAGGTTTCATTAATAGGGTGAATAACCATGATACCCTTTTACTAATTCCCTAATTTAATTATTTTTTAAAAAAATTAAAATTAAAATTTTTGAAATCAATCGACATGTTCATCTCCAGTGTTGACTTCGTCATCTTTCAGCTATGATGTTTTACCTTAGCTCCCCCGTGTTCATTTATGTTGTCATCTGATCCATCGTCGTCAGATTCGCCATCGTCTGTCATTAGATACGCCATCAGATTACCGTCATTAGATTCGTCGTCACTGTAATCATATCCGCCTATAGTTAGCGATTATCAACTAAGACAAAATGTTCTTGAAGAGTAAAAAAGAAATTTAGAAAATCGAAAACTTACAGTGTAGAAACACATTTTGAATGATAACTTTTGAAAATTCATTGCAGAAAATATAAATTATTTTGTAGAAATGCGTTGAATATCAGTTGGTGATAGAGGTGACATATATTATCCAGTTATGAAGCTTTAAAACATTTCATAACTATTTCAGAATGTGAGTTCAGCCGTGTCTTCTGCTGTGCAGAAATCAATAAAATCTAGAAGATCAACTAAATTGATGCTTGTTTAGTTTAACGAAGTTCAGAAGAGAATCTATAATCTGCAAGAAAAGTTATCAATATGTACATACGAAAATCAGAAAAATTTCAGACAAAAGAATATAGTGAAAGCTACAAAAATTGAAGCCATAATTGTAAAACTTTAGCAGTGGTCAACAATAAAGAATTTTGACATCTTTTTCAAGTCAGTAAGGACGGGAATAAACTCGGAAATTGCTGTTTTTGGGTGAGATAGTTGGTTGCATGAAGAATGTTGTATTGTGTTGGCGAAAATTGAAGGCATAATGCTAAACTGGTTGAAAATGACAATTTCAACATGAGTCTCTATTAAGTAGAAGAAGATTTTTCATCTATGGAGTCAATCAATTCATTTGATAAATAGACATTTGTTAAAGAGTTTGTTGTGGTAAATGCCAAAACTGTGAAAAGAAATAAAAAGTAGATGAAGGTAATCATCGCCAATTTACAAGAGAGTTTCTTCTCTTTTGGAATATTCATGATGGCTTTCTTAAATAAGTACTAATTTTTCTAAAATAATCTGAATTTAGCTAAGTATATCTTGTGTTGTTTGATCGATAACTATGTGTTGTGTAGTAACATCTACACTCTTTTATTTATACCTTACTGTTTTTCGTAAAGCTTGCAAAGAACATATCGTTATACTTAAAATAACATTATGAATGAAGAATCAAACTCCAAAGGATGGATTAGCCTTGCAGTTGATAATTTTAAGGCTGATACTATAGCACACAAACATGGAATGGTATCATATGTATCAATGTAGTAAGTCGACTTTTTTATATGTGGTTTTTGTATGAGGTTCTACTTTCTCAGACTATTGATGATAATTTCATAATTATGTACTAAACCTTCCAAAATAATTTAAATTTTTTAGGTTCTTCCTGATTCATCTAGCTGTAAAAATCCAACTTCTGATACAAGTGTTTCTTATATTCTCTTGATTGCTATTCGAATGTATATCCCGTTCATATATGGATTCCACCAACTAACATAATAGATGGTCATATTGTGCAAGGAGAATAACAACTACATCCTTTTACACTTCTTTAGTATGAGTTTTGTATTTTTTTTCTTTTTTAGACTGTTCATGATAATTTTTCTAAATATGTACTAATTCTTCCATAATAACTCGAATTTTACAGGATCTTTCTAATAAATGTGCTTTTGCAGTTAAACTATGTACTACAATATCATAAAACATGGGGTGGTATGATATGTATAACTTCAAGTGGAAATCTCTTTATCTTCGGTATTCTGAAGTACACAAAAAAAAACATGCCACAACACAAACAAATGCACAGATCCCAAAGACTCCCACAAGCCTAGAGATTTGAGCATGAAAGAAAGAGTGTAAGTGAGATTGATGTCACATATCCAGAAAGTGAATGCACATATGGTGATGCAGATACCACACACAGAGGTAAGAAAATTGGCTGAACATAGGATGTTTGGTGTGGTTATAAAACCCATCACAAAATATCTTAGGTGCACCATAACGCTAGTGTTTGATATCAATGTGTTTTATGTGTCTCAAGCTTCACTAAGATTCCTATCACCAACGTTATTAGTGTCAGTATAAGAATGATAATTGTTGAAAGTATCATAGATCTGCAATCACACTTTGATACTGTTATATTACCATTCATGTGAAAAAGAGAAACATAACAAAGAGAACTTGCCTTCTTTCAATTACATCAATTAACTTCATGGAGACAAAAATGCATGGAAGCATGAAGAGTGTAGTCACAGATCTTATGAGAAGAGATGCAGACTCTGAACTTATTCGAAGATTTTTCAAAAGACTAGACACACATGTATCTTCCACTTTTTTGACGTGTATAACAGATTACTCTATTTATTCCTACAAACATGCTTCCTCTATTTTATTTGTTATCTTCTTCTTTTTTTACTTTCCACAACTATAAAGCATTACATGTTACCTACATTCAACAGAGATGCCAATTTGGTGCCGTCTCACATACCGGGTTCGGATGGGGAACATGTATGGCTCGAGTACGGCGGGGAAACGTCCCCAGCACATGCAACGTCAACCCGGGACGGAATGACTTAACGGGAGCAGGTTTGGTCAAAGACCGGAGACGTCTCCGAAACTTTTCAGGCCAAAAGGGACGTATCCATTTGGTTTTGTGAGTTATAAAGTGTAGAGTTGTTTTTCATTTATTCACTCTTTTAATTCTGAAAATATTAAAAGATGTAATAAAAATTGTTTATCCAAATTCAAACATCTTTTAGTCTGTTCCACTTCCACATCAGTCTCTTCCACTCCCACCTTCTTGTTTCTCTTTAACTCTCAATTCTCAACAATATCCCTCGTAACAGCTTATGTATCTGTGAGTTTGTCAAAGTTCCTAGTTTCTCTCCTCATCAGCAAGCAACAACACGTAAGCATGTTTCTTCTTCTTGTCTCTTTCTGATTTTCATGTTTTTGTTATTTACGTTCGAAATATTTTTCATACGCAACTCTGAACTTTTTGATCTTTTTTCCCTTTTTTCTCTGTGTGTTTCTGTATAGTGTATACGAATATATGATTACATGTGTCTCTTGTCTCTGCTTTTATTTGATGTATCATATGTTTTCTATAATTTTAGATTAAGAAGATAAACTCTCAAACTGATTCATCAAGTGAAAAATAAGAACCTCCACTATGGAATTATGTTACTAAATTGGAGAAACTAGAGCAACAAGAGGAACTTGGAGAGTCAAGTGCAGTTTTTGTAATGAGATTCGACAAGGATCATATTCTAGAGTCAAAGCACATTTACTTGGAGTGAAAGGCAGGGGATTTCTGTTTGTACAAGAGCAACAATGGCTGAAAAGATTAAAATGCAGAAGCTGGAAAATGAATTAGAGCTAAAGAAATCTGAGTCGGGACCTAGAGAAGTTTCATTGGAGCGTGAATATCTTTCTAAGAAAAGAAAATCTTGTTTTTCCACCAATTGTCGCAGCATTTGGTTTAAATCTAGAGATCAGTTGGATCAAGAAATTTCAATGATGTTTTACACAGGAGATTTGCCATTCAATCTTGCAAGAAATCCTAGCTATCAACGTTCTAATCAGTTTGTTGCTGCCAACAAAATTGATGGCTATGTATCTCCAAGTTATAATAGACACCGGACGATTTTATTGCAGAAAGAAAAGAACAATGTCGAGAAGTTGTTAGTGTCACTGAAATCGACATGGACGGAAAGAGGGGTGACGATTGTGAGTGATGGTTGGAGAGATATGTAAGAATACTTCTGATTAATTACATAGCTACTTCTGGAAGTGATACTATGTTTCTTAAGGATGAGAATTGTTTCGGTGAAGTGAAAGACAAAGTGTTCATTCTTAAATTGTTGGAAGAAATTATTCATCAAGTGGTGATCAGAATGTTGTGCAAGTAATCACTGATAACGCACTAAACTGTAAGGCTGCTGGAGACCTTATCAAGGGCGGGTTTCCTCACATCTATTGGACACTATGTGTTGTTCATACTCTCAATGTAGCTTTGAAGAATGTATGTGAAGCAAAGAATGTGGAAAGGAATAAAGAAACATATGAGGAGTGTAATTGGATAACTGAAATTCATGGAGATGCTCTTGCAATAAAAAAACTCATCATGAACCATGGCATGAGACTCGCCTTTTTGGTAAGTTTTGTCCGCTGAGATTACTTCAAGTTGCTGGTACATGTTTTGCCTCAATCATTGTGAGACTTAAGATATTGAAGCTTATCATAAGGGGTCTTCAAGCCATGGTTATAAGTAAAGAATGGTCTACTTATAGGGATGATGACATTGGGAAAGCAAACTTTGTTAAAGAAAAGATTGTGAATGATGATTGGTGGGAAAAAGGTATCTTATATTATTGATTTCAGAAGATATATATATGAGATGATTAGATTTTGTGACACCGACAAGCCATGTCTTCAATTGGTATATGATATATGGGATTCTATGATCGAAAAGGTGAAGATTGAGATTTACAAGAGAGAAAAGCGTCCAATGTCTGAATTCAGTCCCTTGTATAATGTTGTTTATGAAATTTTAGTGGCTTGCTGGAAAAAAATAACATTCCTTTACATTGTCTAGCTCACGCATTTCCAAGGTATGATTTATTATTTCATTTTTTCATGTCATATGTATGTTTATACACATGTTCTGTATTTTGTAGATTTTATAGTGATGATTGGCTAAATGAAGATTTGGGAAAAGATGGTCCACATAGAGATGCAGAAATCTCACGTGAAAGGATAAAGTGCTTTCGAAGATTGTTTCCAAGCGATGATGATTACAAGAAAGCTATGGAGGAGTATGCATTATTATTGATGAAGAGTGGTCCTTTTGAAGATTTAACATGCATTTCAATGATGTCTACTATGGAACCCAAAAGTTGGTGGGCTAACTTTGGTGCTCAAACTCCTTTACTCCAAACTTTAACTTTTAAGTTACTTGGACAGCCTAGTTCATCTTCATGTGCTAAGCGTAACTGGAGCACTTATGCATTCATTCATTCACTGGGAAGGAATAGGTTAACTCCTAGTCATTCTCAAGACTTGGTTTTCATCCACAACAACTTACGACTTCTATCAAGGAATTTTAACCAATGTGAAGCTGAAAAGACCAAGATGTGGGATGTTGCTGGAGATATATTTGATTCTATGGAAGATGTAGGATTCTTGGAGTTTCCTGACCTCTCTCTTGATGAACCAAACTTTGAAAATAAGCTACTGGATGATTAGTATATTTGGTCTCTTTCTGATATTTTGAAAAAAAATATGTGTTTTAATGCTTAAATTTATGTTTCGAATTTTAATATTTGGACAATGGATGTTTATGCTTTTTATATTTTGGTTCCTAATTTCTCAGCAAGGAACAACACCTAAGCAATTTTCCACTTCTTGTCTCTTTATCTTAATGGAACGTCTGGAAAAAATAAATGAAACATTATTGTGGATATATATATATATATATATATATATATAGATACATCTTATTGTCGTATCTATATCGTACTCGTATCTAAGATTTTTGATTTTTCCGTTTCTCGTCCCCGTTTCCAGTTCATATACCTGTGCGCCAGTGCTCCTTAAAATGTTGCAGTATCTGAAAACCAGTTCTAATAATCAGAGCTCTGTTCACACCAGGTTCCTTGATCAAAGAAGAAACATGAATATCAGAATTTAAGATTGCTTGCCAACAAAAATTAAAATTGCTTACCAAAAAGCAAGGTTACAAGCTCATCGTAAGCCGTAAATGAAACTTTCTAAAATTCCTTCTTTGTAATCCCGATTATGCTCTCCATGTCTGACTCAAACAACAAAACAAGCTTAAATTGATCATTCAAAGAACATCAACACGAAACCCCCTAAATTTCAATTTGAAAACCTTAAATAAAAATCAAGTTATTCTTTGTAAAGTATTGATAAAAATGATTGCACGTACTCACAGCTTGCTTTGTTGATAGTAACTTTGTTGATAGTAAGAATCACAGTTTTGTTCGTCGCTGGAGTGTCACAACTTTTTTTGGTCATGATTATTAATTGTTCTAATTTAATTACAGTTAAAAAAAAATGTGCTATAGCCCTTTGATCAATCAATAAAGGTTATTTAAGTTATTTTTAGTTTGTGAAACTATTTTATAGACAAAACTTAAAAAGGGATATTGATGAAAATTTTCCAAAAAAAAATGATAAAGTAGCCCTTATTTTAGTTTATCGAGTACTGGTTGTTTGAACTTTGCATTTTTTTTAAACTCAACTAGATTTTGACCCGCGCTTGAAAGAGCGGAAATTTTTTATGATTAAAAATTTACATAATTGGGTTTTGTCTTGATTTAAAGAATATTTTGATATAAAATCAGTTCACCAAAATTTGTGGTGATGATTGTTTTTCGTTAGTTTTTAGTTTCAGTTTTTATTTTTAAATTTTGGTTTTTGGTTTTTAGTTTTTAAGTTTCTACTTTTCATTTTCAGTTTTTGGTTTGGGTTTTTAATTTTTAAACCCGGTGAGTTAGTTTGAACTAATATTACCAACAAACAAATCTCAAATAATCGAACATCTAATTTAAAACTGAAAAGATGATAACAAATTTTTTTAAAAAAATTTGAAATAGTTTATATTGTAAATAAACAAAGCAAAAAAATATAACATGTGTTTTCAGCTTTTGGTTTTGGATTTTAGTTTTTAGATTTGCTTTTTGGTTTTGCTTTACATTTTTTAATCAGTAAATTATTTAAGAAAAATAAAACAATAAATTATTTAAAAGTTACCATTGAAATTTATCAAAAAAAAGTGATTGTTATTTAAAATAAAAAATATATTAACATGTTTTAAAGTACATGATTTTAAATAAATGATTAGTAATATATAATTTTGTTTTGTTAAAAATATTAAATACCTTTTGGGTCTGAAAATAATAATTGATTTTTTGATCTTTTAAGGTGAAAATTTTATTCAATGTTTTGGAGTTTTTTCTTAATACTAAGCCAAAAAATCAAACTATATAATTAGTTCCAAAAATAAAAGTAAGCCCAAGACTATATTTCATAAATAACCACTAGTTTAATTTAAGTATAATTAGTAGATTTCCATATTCCATATTTTGATGATATATATTCTTTTAGAACATTTCATATTTGTAGGAGAAAATATGTGTTTTTGGTATACATATAGATACCTGCCGTATTTTGAAGGTAGTTTACATTAAGGTCGTCTCTTTACATTAATTGTGTTGGTTTAATTTAAGTAATATGGTTCAATCAATTATATGACTTATATTATTTGTAACATTCTAGAAAGGGTCCAAATTTAAATGACAACTTGTATCTCTATAATATTATTTGAGAAGTCACTTTCTTAGGTGTCGCGCTCACATTAACTCTCATGTTGGTTGATTACTATGATACCCCTAATAAATTAAAAATACAATTAAATATTATTTCCTTTTTAAAAGTTTCCAAATAACAATATAAAATAAAATGGAAACATTTATAAAATTTACAAAACTATTTAAAAACGAAAATATAAGTATATATAATATGGTTTAATAAAAAAAGAAAAGTTCACAAAATAGTAATATTTAATTTAAATATATTTTAAATAGCATAAAATATACCTTTGAAGTAATAAAATACTTTATATCTATATCTTCTTAGATAAAAAAAAATATATGTATATAATGTGAATTCATAAAAAAAATTCACACAAAAAATATTGCTATTAGAAAAAGAAATATTTTTTCTTTATATATATATTTTCAAAATAATTATTTTTGTATATATCTATCTATTTTATTAGATGATTACATAAAATAATCAATTAACATAAACTGATATATGTTTAATTGACATTTTTATAATTAGTATTATTGAAATTATTTTTTTAGTATATTGATTTGACTATAATATCTTACAATTACAGTAAAAATATAAATTATATTTTACTTATATAGTATAATTTCACAAAAACAATCACTTTTTACTGACTATTTTAAGAGATACTAAAAATAAAACTAAAAATAAATTTAATAATAAAAATCTTTTAATCAAGTAACTACAATTATTTTAAAATATCACAACAATATATGATTTAACGAGGTAGATATATTATATTTTAATAGTTAAAATTCTCTGTTTTAAGAATAAAGATTCTGATTTACTTAAGTATTTTGATTATGGTTATATTAAGTTTCACAAACATAAAAACAGAAAATAACTACAATTATTTTAAAATACCATAACATTATACTATTTAACGAGGTAGATATATTATATTTTAATAGTTAAAATTATCTGTTTTAAGAATAAGGATTCTGATTTACTTAAGTATTTTGATTATGGTTATATTAAGTTTCACAAACATAAAAACAGAAAATAACTACAATTATTTTAAAATACTATAACATTATACAATTTAACGAGGTAGATATATTATATTTTAATAGTTAAAAATATCTGTTTTCTTAATAAATCTTTTGATTTTTAATTTTCTGTTTTTATGTTTGTGAAACTTAATATAACCATAGTCAAAATACTAAATCAGAATCCTTATTTTTAAAATTTTCTAAAATAAATTTCAGTTTACCATCCAATCAATCTAAAGCATAAATTTGTTTAGAATTTATAAAATATTTTAATTACTGTAAATATTGATATGTGTTCAAAAGCTTCTTAAAATTTATTAGTTACTTATGTATATAATTTAGAATTAGACACTTTAGTTTTTATTTTTATTTTCCTTCTAAGCACAAAAAAAATCTTAAGTTATATATAATCTTACTAAATATACTTATATTTCTAAGATAACAACCAGCATAAATGCAAATAAGACAATTAATCAAAAATTTAATATATTTAAAATATAAAAGATTATAGTTGAATTCAGAGAAATAGATAGAATCCAATATATCTAAATGATAACTAAATCGAGCGTAAAAACAATAAAATAGAATAAATATAACATATCTAAAATTATCTATATAATTAAAGTAATATAATATTATAATACAAATTAGACATACAAACTATAAATTAATTTAAAAATTAAAGTAAATATCAATCAATTATTATTATATATTTATTTTATAAATATAAATGCCCGTGCATGAGCACAGGAAAATCACCTAGTTAGTAGATAAAAAGAATGACTCTATTTTAATAGAGTAGATATCACATTCATTTCAACCAATTCAAAAGTTAAAACCATTTGACCTTTACAGACTTGGACCAAATACAAAGATGTAGTCTAGTATCACCCTGGATCACTAAATTGGATCTAACGTTACCTAACCAAGTATCTTTGCATTTTTCAACCACAACGAGATAGATAACACACCACAACTCAGAGTGAAGTCGTCCCTTAGACCATCTAAATTCAACCTCATGACACGAGAAGAGTTACTAACACAAAAGAAACCAATCCCTAGACTGAGTTACAATACAAGACCGAACTATTAGTCCCGCTTGATAGGGGTGAAGAAATTGTCCCAATAATATCAAACACCAGAGGCGCAAAGTCAGCTATGTCTGGTATCTCTGGCTTTCACCATTCGGGTCCTAAGCCCTAAACGGATAGAAACGTCCGACTGAACAAAACGACCATGAGAGGCAAAAGCTTCTCCAAATTAGCAAATCATAACCAAAATACTAATCGCCTAAATATCGGAGTGTGGAGCAGGGATCAGTACTTCTTCACCTCACGGTGTGTTTTGGATTGGCCTCGTCACATTAGCCTCGTTGTCTAGCTCCCAAGCCTTAAAACTCGGACCCTTAGCTCCAAAGGGTTTTTTTTTAGCTTTTGTCTCCAACTTACATTCATGTTTGAACTTTGCATTTCTTATGGCTAGAAACTGATCAGTGTTAAAACAAAAAATGTTTGTCTACCTAAAATTAATTGGTCGATCGATTTGGTATATATACCTTAATGGGCTTCGTATGGGAATGTTGAGTTACTTATAAATCAGATCAGAAACACAACGGGTCCATTACAGGTTTTTGATGGTGCTTATGAATCTCGTTGGGATTGAAATCGCATCGTCCAATTTGCTGATTCTAACAAGAAAAAGAAAAATTGATTTTTTAGAAAAAGACAATGATGAGGTGTCAAGTGGGAACTAAACCCCACTAGAAGACCAAACCCTCCTGAGTCACTCCTGCCGAATCGGTTTTGCCCTAATAAAACTAAAACCCCTCCCAAAATCGCTTGTCCCTCACAAAGACAATGAGGAGCTCACACAACGGCGGCGCAATGGGCGGACGTGCTGCCGGAACCGTTGGGGGAGGCGGAAAATCATCAGCGCCAGTAGACAAAGAAGTAGACTACGCTAACTACTTCTGCACATACTCATTCCTATACCACCAGAAAGACATGCTCTCGGACCGTGTCCGTATGGACGCTTACTTCAACGCCGTCTTCCAGAACAAACATCACTTTGAGGGAAAGGTATTCAAAAACTGAAACCTTTTTCTGTATAAAGTCATTGGTCTCTCTTCTCTGTAAAGTTGGCCTAATTTTTTTTGTTTTTGTTATTGGAAGACGGTGTTGGACGTTGGAACGGGGAGTGGGATACTTGCGATTTGGTCAGCTCAAGCTGGTGCGAGGAAAGTTTATGCTGTGGAAGCTACTACGATGGCTGATCATGCTCGTGCTCTTGTCAAAGCTAATGGTCTTGAAGATATTGTTGAGGTGATTCAAGGTTCTGTTGAAGATATCTCTTTGCCTGAGAAAGGTATTGTTTTTTTTAATTTGGTTTTGAGTATTAGAACATGTTTCTTCTGATAACGATGTTTACTCTGCTTAGCCATTACATGAATCTGATATGTTCTACGTATTCAATTTAAATGAGCAGTTGATGTGATTATCTCGGAGTGGATGGGATACTTTCTTCTGCGGGAGTCTATGTTTGATTCTGTGATTTGTGCTCGTGACCGATGGTTGAAGCCTACCGGTGTCATGTAAGTTGATTTCTGTTATTTGAAATATGCGTCAGGGTTACTTATTATTACCTTGTTGAGAGCTTGATGTGTGTGGTGTGTAACTATACTGTGTCACAACTTGTAAGGAACAAGTGGGCAATGATTTGGTTTGATGTTGGTACTGTGTGTAACTAATAAGCTTTGGGTTCAATAGGTACCCTAGTCATGCTCGCATGTGGCTTGCACCTATCAAGTCAAACATGGCAGATCGGAAGAAGAATGATTTGGATGGTGCAATGGCCGATTGGGACAACTTTTCAGATGAGATCAAAACCTACTACGGCGTTGATATGGGCGTTTTAACTAAACCTTTCGCTGAAGAACAAGAAAAGTATTACATACAGGTATGTATGTCACTTTCAAAACTCTCTTTGCTGCAAAGATTTGAATCAAAAGACTTGACATATGGTCTCTATGCTCTGTAATTTGAATGAGAAACTCATAAAAATTGTCATTGGTGAATTGTTTTGGAACAGACGGCTATGTGGAATGACTTGAATCCACTACAAGTGATAGGCACACCCACAATTGTCAAAGAGATGGATTGTTTGACAGCCACTGTCAGTGAAATCGAGGAAGTCAGATGTAATGTAACCTCAGTCATCAATGGGCAGAACACAAGGCTATGTGGTTTTGGTGGTTGGTTTGATGTTCACTTCCGGGTTAGTTCATATTCAGATACTTTATGCTGCATCATGTTTGTGTGTAACATTGAAGAAACTAAGTATACTACTTGTTTGTTATTAGGGGAGAAAAGAAGATCCTGCGCAGCAAGACATTGAGTTGACAACAGCTCCAAGTGAACAGCATTGCACCCATTGGGGACAACAGGTACATACTCCCTCACTCGATAGTTTCATTTGGTCAATGCAAAATTATGTTTTTTCTCTTTCTGTCTGGCGTTTGCATTTACAGTTACAAAAGAATTGAACTGAAAGACTTGTTATGATCTGAATGTGGCAGGTTTTCATTATGGCCAATCCTATAAATGTTGGGGAAGGTGATAATCTGAACCTTGGTTTGGTAATGAGCCGGTCGAAGGAAAACCACAGACTAATGGAGGTGGACCTTGAATGTGAGATAAAAGAGGCTTCTGGCAACCCTAAGGAGTCTTTTAAGAAGACGTATTTCATAGAATGATCTTACACAGAAACTGCTGTGATGAGCTCGTCTCCATGGTGGATGAACCAACCCCTCATGTAATGTTTTACTATTTGCTTCTAATTTCTTTTCTGTAACGAGCAATTTACATTGGTAACTTAAAACTTTGTCTTTACTAGATTTTTGGAAAAGAAAAAAAAAACAGATTTTTGATAGTATTCTAGTGAATCTTGCTAGATTGTTCGCTTTGATTCAATCCAATTTTTGTGTTTGCAGTGTTTCAAAAGACTGATATGTATTTCATGTTTTATTTATTACTGTTGATGCAGAAAAATTGTTAAGAAACCCAAGGTTATTTTCTATGATTCAAACATTGTTTTTAGAGGAATTCAAATTGTTTGTTGATTCTCTACTTCAGCCACTTCAGGACAAAAAAAGGTTAATCAAAAGTTGATTTGGGATCTGATGACTGAGTCATACAATAAGAAAAAGGTTCGACCAAAGGAAAGGGAATATGAGAGTAGTAGTTAGAGAAAGAAAGAAGAGAGTGGTTAGCCATATTTTCTTTTTCTTCTTAGAGAAACGCGGCCAATTAGATGGATTCACGGTTTTGGCGTGATTGACGGTCTCGGCTGTAACCAATGTATTATTATTTCATTTTCTTTAACTGAGGATTGCAATTTAATCATCTGTATCAATCAATGTCTTAGGTATGCTTCCAAGTTGCAAATCTAATAATGATAATGTATTTGTAAGTTAAATGCCAATAGTTTTCTTGATACACGAAATAAATATGGATTAAAATGTTTTTACATCAAAGTGCAATATGTTTTTGAATGTAGACAGGTTTCCTAAAATATTACAAAGAGAAAATTGAAAATTTGCAATAGCTAAGCTTCGTGTTTCAGACCAATTTTTAAAAAATATATATTTATAATTCTTGATGTTCTGAATGTTTTGATTCTGATGACTGCTTACGGAAGAGAAGTTCGAGTTCCTGGCTTCTCTGGTTTATTTACTTTCCCGTACAATATATTAAACTGGAAGCACTTTTATTTTCTATCGCTTATCAAATTCACTATATGCTGATACATATACAGTATTAGTGTTTCGATTTTTTGTTTTTCACATTTCAAAGAACTAGACACACGCTAATCAGTATCATATATTCATATTGCCTTTTGGAAAAAATATTAAATGAGATTGATGAATTTTGGGAGTGGGTCTAACATGTTCTAATTTTCGGTGATAGCGATTATTTTTAACTAAACATATCGGATATTATGTAATGTCTTTTCTCCGAAAATGACACATAATGTTTGTCCATATTGATTTATAGAAGCTAACAACCACATAAAAGAAACTGAGAAAATGATATATAATTTGAATTTTAGTTAATACAGATTAAGCGTTTAATTACTAAATAATATCTTCGACCTACTCTCAAATTAATATATGTCTCATCGATAGATATTTTCAATGAATTTAGCCTATCGGAAGACGTAAGACTATTGTCTAATCATCGAGTTTATACAATTAATAGATCTTAGAGAAGATAAATTACTATAACCACACCTTACAAATAATTTCAACGCGTTCATCTGAATATGATATGAACTTTTCTGCCGTTAAAGGCCACAAAAGTATTATAATAAAGAAATCCGATTTAAAAGTCTTATAAAGGTTAGTACGTAGTCGTCTTCTAAATTCCAGCATTGGAACAACAATAATAAGTTGAAAACTTTTTTAAGTAAAATAATAAAGATTCAGCTGTAGGAATCATGTGGTTTGCTAGAAGAACGCATGTGCAAGCACATGGTGCGACCTAACGACTGCATCCTCTCCACTATCATATTCTCTTTCTCCGGATATATATAGTTTATTCTGATGTTGATGCATATGAGAACGAAATTTTACGTGGTGTTATGATTCGCAAATCCCCCAAATATACGAATGCTCCAACATATAATTGATCGAGAAGATAAAGTTGTACGCTAAATGCCACAATCCTTTTTCATGTTTGAAATGCATAGTCGTCTAATAATGTACTTAACCAGTCAAAAGGCTTGCCTCTTGACTCTTGTATCTCAAGAACATATTATTGAGCTAGTTGTAAGTCGAAACAAGATTACATGGAAACTTCAATCAAAGTCCGTTTCCTGTTTTGGAAACATTTTGGAATCAAAATCTCTTGGAAATTTAGAGAAATTTTTCAGAAACAAGTTTTTTGAAAATTTCATTTTGAAAACACGATAGAAACTTACATTTCTAATTTGAAAAATCGTGATTATGTTTGGAAACACAAAAATAACTATTTCCCATTTAATGTTACATGTTTATTTACTTATATTTTAATATTATTTTTGATATTTATTATTATTTTGGTATAATGATTTGATATGGGATAAAATCGACTTCATATTTTATCAAATGATAACAAGTGTTATTTATTAGTTTTCTAAATATTAATTTTTTTTTAAATGTACCAAAAAAATAACATTAAATTACTTGATTTTCTCTCTTAGTTTAATCAAACAAAAAATAAGCTTACATATTAATTAATCATATATATATATATACATACACACATATATATATATATATTATATATATATATATATATATTATAAACATTTCTATTTCTTTTTTTTTATTTTGAAAATTACGTTTTCACGTTTTAAAACGTTTCGTTTTCATGTATCCGTTTCCGATTCTAAGCAACTTTGGTCGAAACTCACTTGGCCAGCCAAAAGCAAATAAACGCATGTTTACGTTTTACTATTTTGTACATTAATATTTTAACTAGGAACGATGAAATCATGATAATATAGAAAATATGTTTTTCTTTATATGATAGAATGGAACCATAATAACTTTATTTAGCTGCAAAACTATAAAATTAGTATTTTTTTTTGTTTATCAAAATTGTTATTTTTTTATATCTGGTCTTGGATAAAACGTATTAACATCAGTTTTACTCATAAAAACAACACAAAAGTCATAAAAAAAAAAAAACAAAATGGTAACACACAGAGATTTAATAAAAATAAAAACACAGAGATTTATGGAAATGATATTTTATCATGTTTAGACGAATAATTACATAGACCTGGACCTAACTATTCTACTAAATTGTAGAATCATTTCGTCTGTTTGTAAGAAACTTCTTAGCATTTTTGAATGATTATCACGAAAATAGCAATTTATAATAATAACAATAATTTGTAATCGATTAAAATCGTGTTGCTACGTTGTATATTATTCTCTATGTGTGAAAATGTTTGACAAAAATAAAATAAAATTATTCTCTATGTGTGTAGTTGTTTCCGTTAAGACGACGTCACAGTTCTGGTTTCGTCACTCGTTTAATGTTTCTGTTGTGGTAACGCAAATGCAAACGGTGCGACGCACCGTCGGTTGCGGCGCCGTCATCTATGTCTACCCCCTTCTTCCAAAAGCCGCGTTTGTGGTGGACTCCACTCAAATTTTGAGTTCTTTTATTTATTAGTATATAGGTACCACTGCTAGATAAGGATGTATGTGTGTCGTACTATAATATTTGCAAGTGTGTTTTTTTCTTTTTGACGAAAGGGTTAGATGCAGCTAGTTAGAACTTAGAAGTAAGTTGAAGCCATAAATAAATGAGATGAATTAACTCATTCATTCATCAATAAATGAGATGAATTAACTCATTCATTCATCCATAATAGATTTTATAGTTGGGAAACTGGCTGGTTTGACCTATTTGAACAGTTAAACTTGTAAGTTTTACTTGTACCTCTGCTACCAATTCTTTAAAAGCTATACATATTATTTTAGTATATGCTAACAACAACTGCTACTTAACTTAAGTAGTTGAACATATTTAAGACGAACTTCTTCATCATTAATGCAAAATTATCTCGATAGTCGATATAGTTAGGTTTCTACCGGATGTAAACCATATTTATTGACAAGAACATTGAAATCATGTTTTGGTATACGAAATCTCACTTACTAGCATTCCGCAATTGATATAGAATATCGACTTTAGTACTAACAAGTAGAGCTCCAGTGTAAACTTGATATATATGCTTGTTTCATCAATTAATTAGGAAACAACAACCAACATCGGTTTTTAGGTATCAGATGTACGTACTCCATTTCTTTGCCACAGTAAGTTACTAAGTTGTGTGTTGGTAAATTGTTAAAACAGATGTTACACATCATCAAACCGTGCTATGTAAAACACGTTGTTGATAATGTGGTCTGTGAAAACGACGTATCAAACTTTATCATATCACATAATATATGACTAGATGTTTAATATGGATACCGAACTGATCCAATCCAAACTTCTTCCCAATCACATAATATATTTTGCAAAATAATACATGTACACTTTGAAGAAAATATGGATAACTTATTCGAATTATCAAACAATTTTGTAAAACCCCTAAAATTTATATCTTAAACGAACATAAACCCAAAAAAAGTTGAGTCTATAGCCAATTTATACAGTAAAAATACTAGTTTCAATCATAAGAGATGGTACAAAATATATTCGAGTCAAAAATATTATTAATTAAATCTGAACGAATACCCAACAAAGCAAAAAAATTAAATAATACAGAAAATTCTAACTTGATTTTTTAACATATATTTGAAATTATAGTTTTTGTAACAATATTTGAAATTATATAAATATTAAATTTTATATGTATTTTGATATAACATCTAAAAGTAATCGAACTGAAAGTATTATTGTAAACTTAAGAAATGAAATACTTGAATGTTCTTCTTATTGATAAACGATGAAGCTTACATTGTATTTATAGTCGGATAGTCGACGATAAACCTTAGAAGGAATGGAAAATATCCTAAAACATATAAGGATATATCCTAAACATTAACATAAGTATCTCCTAGTGATAAGGAAAAATACTATTTCCTAATATTCTCCCTCAAGTTGGAGAGTGAAGATTCTGAACTCCCAACTTGGACAAAAGATGATTGAATTGCTGTCGACCAAGTGCTTTAGTAAGAATGTCTGCAAGCTGATCCATTGTATTGACATAACGCAGAGAAATAAGTCTGGTCTTCGCAGCATCTCGAACAAAATGGCAGTCTCTTTCGATATGTTTTGTTCTCTCGTGAAATACCGGATTAGACGCAATATGAATAGCAGCTTGACCGTCACAGTAAAAGGCAATTGGTTTAGTGACTGCAACACCAAGATCCGAGACGACCAGATTAATAATCCATCGGATTTCTTTTGCTGCTACAGCCATTGAACGATACTCTGCTTCAGCAGAGGAGAGAGATACCATATCTTGCTTCTTGGTTTTCCAAGCAATAGGAGACCCGCCAAGAAGCACAACAAACGAGCTGAGAGAACGACGAGATAAGGGGCAGGAAGACCAATCTGCGTCACAGTAGACCGACAACTCAAGATTATGATCTGCTTTTAACAAAATTCCTTGGCCTGGAGAGCCTTTAAGAAACCAAACAACTCTCAATGCTCCTTCCCAATGCGCTTCAGTAGGAGCCTGCATAAATTGCGATAGAATGTGTATAGAGTAGCACAGCGCAGGGCGAGAGATGGAGAGATAGACAAGTCTGCCAACCAATCGCCTGTACTTTTTGGGATCAGAAAATAAAGGACCTTTATCAGATCCAAAATCGTGGTTCTGTTCCATTGGTATTGAAACCGGTTTGGAACCTAACAGACCTGTTTCAGCGACGGTATCAAGGACATATTTGCGCTGAGAAATATACATTCCTTCTTCTGACCGAGCTACTTCGATACCAAGGAAGTACTTAAGCTTTCCGAGATCTTTCATATGAAAGCACTTTCCGAGATAGGCTTTGAACTTAGCCAACTTATCAGAGTTGTTACTCGCAATTACCAAGTCATCGACATAAACCAGGACTCTAATCTCTGTCCCGTCTTTGGAGTAAGTAAACAGAGAATAATCATAGTAGGATTGCACAAACCCGAACTTCAGAAGTGCTTGAGAGAGCTTGGCAAACCAACATCTAGGTGCTTGGCGAAGACCATACAAAGACTTACGCAAACGGCACACTTTCTTTGGATCAGGGTGACTGAAACCTGGTGGAAGTTTCATATATACTTCCTCTTCGAGATCTCCATGGAGGAACGCATTATGAACGTCCATCTGATGTATTTCCCAATTATTTGCTGCTGCTAAACGAAGAAGACCACGAACCGTTGTCATCTTGACGACTGGTGCAAAAGTCTCATTGAGACGAGCTTTGTAACGCTCAATGGTATCGTCAGCATTGTATTTGATCTTAAACACCCACATACAAGCGATGGAAATCTTCCCTCGTGGAAGATCCGTAATATCCCAAGTACCTTGTTCTTCAAGTGCAACTACTTCACCACTTACAGCTTGACGCCATTCTTTATGTTTAACAGATTCCGAGAAGCTTTTAGGTTCAACCCCTGCAGTTACAGCTGCGAGATACGCTTGATGCGAATGTGAGAAACGCACATCAGTAATGTATTCAATCAATGGGTAAGGTGTCATATCTGAGACCGATTCAGAGGACGATGAGAAATCGCAGCTTGGAGCGAGTGGGGTATGTTGAAGGCAGACAGTAGTATAACCAATGTAGTCTTGAAATTTAGCAGGTGGTGCGCGTATTCGCTGTCCTCTTCCAAGTAGTTCTGTTTCAGGTGTAGGTAGCATAACCATTGCAGGCGAGTCATTTGTTTGAGTTGGAGTAGATGTGTTAGCTTCTTCTGTTTGGGGAAGAACATCATTCGGAGAACCAGTAGGTGAAGCAGCCATAGGAACTTCATGTTGCGTAATGTGCTATGTGCTCCCCCTGTCGTTAGAGCTATCAACAAATTGAATTAACCAATCATCATCAGAGAACATAGACGATGCTGGATCAGGGACCCGAGACCTTTTCTGATTCGTCAAAGAAGCAAGAGGAAACTCTGCTTCATGAAATATGACATCGTGACTGATGAAGAATTGTTCCTTTTCTAGATCAAAGACTTTCCACCCTTTTTGACCATGAGGATACCCAACAAAAATACATCTCCTACTCCGGGAACCAAATTTATCTTTATCTCTTGCTCTGAAGTGTGAGTAACACAAACTGCCAAAGACACGAAGATGATCGTATCGTGGCTTGCAGCCGTACAGCACTTCATATGGAGATTGACCAAGCAGAATTTTCGTGGGCGTGCGGTTAATTAGGTGAGCTGCAGTCATCACCGCTTCACCCCAAAATTTAACCGGTAAACTAGCTTGAAATAAAAGTGCTCGAGACACATTAAGGATGTGTCTATGTTTTCTTTCGACACGTCCATTTTATTGAGGCGTGTTGATGCAAGAAGTTTGATAGAGAATTCCATTGTCTCTGAAGTAACGAGCAAGGCATGTGAACTCTGTTCCATTATCAGAACGAACGATTTTGACTGATTTCCCAAACTGCTTTTCAGTCATTGTACAAAAATTCTGGAGAACTGTCTTAACCTCTGACTTCTCTAGTAAGAGATATGTCCATACGGATCTCGAATGATCATCAACAATTGTTAGAAAGTAAACTGCTCCACAAGAAGCACGTGTACGGTAGGGTCCCCAAACATCACAATGAATCAACTTAAAACATTCTTTAGTTTTATTAGAACTATCATAGGATACTTCTCTAGTCTGCTTTGCCCGAAAAAAGTGTCACAAGGACTTGGGTCTGCAGTTTTATTAGAAGAAAACATAGGTAAAGACGATACAACTGTAAAAGAAGGGTGTCCAAGCCTCTGGTGCCAACGAAACTGATCCACTGAGCTAACAATTTGATCGGTTATACGATGAACCCGTGCAGCCATGACGTCCTTAAAGTAATATAGCCCATCTCGCTCTTAACCGGCTCCAATCAGGGTCCTCGTAAAGCGGTCATGTAAGATACAAATAGTGTCGGTTAGCAAAGCAAAACAGTTTGTTTGTTTGAGCAACTTTGATACCGAGATTAAAGAACAGTTAAGGTTAGGCACAAATAAGACATTCTCGAGTGTGATTTTATGCGATAAAGGAAAAACACCCATGTGAGTTGCGAATGTCTTATTCCCATCTGCAAACCCAACCGGACACGGAGTGATACTGAAGGTATTCTTTAATAACGAGATGTCTTCAGTCATGTGATGAGAAGCTCCAGTGTCAAGTATCAAATCACCATGTCTATTCTTACCAGAAAGTTTATCATTTGCAGGTCGAGATCTTTCATTCACCATCTGAGTGAGTGCTTGCCATTGTTCCTGCGTAAATTCAGGAAAAGACGAGGAGTTTGAAGTCGTAGCATGAGCATTGTTAGCACGAGAATCTATGTTTCTTGATCTGTCAGATGAATATTGTCCTCTTCCACGACTTCCTCTGTTTGTTTCTCTATTTCCCGCATTGCTTCTGTTTGGTGGTCTATCTTCCCACCTAGGCCTGGGCATTTTACCCGGACTCGAAGACCCGGCCCGGAACCGGCCCGAAAATATGCGGTTCGGGTAGGAACCGAACCGATCATTTTACCCTATTGAGTCTTGATGTGGAGGACCCGCGGGTCTTGGACCCGAACCGACCCGAATCCGAGACCCGATGGGGTACCCGAAATATCCAAAACATCTAGTATATATTATGTATATATATATGTTTTAGTATTTTTATGGTATTATGAGTATTATTTTATGTCTTGGATTTGGGTTTTCGGATATAATTACGGGTTTTAAGTAAAATTTTAGGTTTTTTAAAATATAATTCGAATAATCAGATAAAGTTTTGGATATTTTNGGGGTACCCGAAATATCCAAAACATCTAGTATATATTATGTATATATATATGTTTTAGTATTTTTATGGTATTATGAGTATTATTTTATGTCTTGGATTTGGGTTTTCGGATATAATTACGGGTTTTAAGTAAAATTTTAGGTTTTTTAAAATATAATTCGAATAATCAGATAAAGTTTTGGATATTTTTATGTATTCGTGGGAGGTTTTGTGTAAAATTTTGGGTATTTCTTGGATATTTAAATATTTTCCAGTATTTTTTGTGTGTTTTAGGTATTTTTTTGGGCCATACCCGGTAGGACCCGAACCGAACCCGACCCGAAACCGAACCGAATCCGAACCAATAAATTTTAATTACCCCATTGGGTCTAACTATATAAGACCCGAACCGACCTGGACCCGGTAGGACCCGAACCGAACCCGAATCGACAAAGTCTAATTACCCTATTGGGTCTAAATATCTAAGACCCGAAGGACCCGGACCCGACATAACCCGACCCGAACCCGATCCGAACCGGAAAATGCCCAAGCCTATTCCCACCAGTCGGGAAAGCCGATGAGTTGCCAACAGCCTGATTTCTCGTGACCGCGGCGTCCACAGTGGGAGCAAGTTGGAACTCGATCTCTTTTCTCAGAACCTCCAGAGCTAACACGCGACGTTTGTTGTTCAGAAACAAAGTTTGTTTTGGCTACAAACCCTACAGCTAACTGTTCTGTTTCACGTTCTTTTGAAGAATTGAGACGTTGTTCTTCACGGAAAATTTTTGCATAGATCTCTCCAATGTCAAGCTCTGAGTCAGATGAGATAATTGACTGACACAAACCACCAAAAGGACTCTCATATATCCCCATAACAAATTGATGTATTTTCTCTGCTTCCCTCGTTTTCTCAAATTCCAAACTGGCTGAACATGTACACTTAGGAAGCGGAGAATACATGTCGAGCTCTTCCCACATCTTAGATAAGCGACCGAAGTAATCGATCACTGGCTGTCCCTCTTGTTTGCACCTCGCGAGTTGCTCCTTCAGATGATTTATACGAACTCGATTCCCCACTGAGAAGCGTTTGCGGAGATTATCCCATAGCTTGTGTGAATCTTGGATAAATGTAACCGTGGACCTTACACGCGCCTCGATAGATGTTCTTATCCAACCTACTATCATGGAGTTGACTGAGAACCATAGTTCCAAATTTGGATCGCCTATGGCCGGTTGAGGAATGGTGCCCTCGATGAAACCAAGTTTACGTTTTGCTCGAAGAGCATTGGTCATCTCGCTGGCCCATTCATTGTAGTTTTCTCCAGTTAACGTCACCGACGTTATGAGAGCTCCGGGATTGTCTGAAGCATGGAGAGAATATGGTGTTGCAGGTTGAACACCTCTGTGTTCTGTGGTTGAATTCTTGGACACGGAAGAATCGTATCTGTCTCCCATGGTTTCCGAACTTCGGAAAGACTATATGAAAAAAAAAATTTCAGATCGCAGAAACGTTCCGCTCTGATACCATGTAAACTTAAGATTTGAAAGACTTAAATGTTCTTCTTATTGATAAACGATGAAACTTACATTGTATTTATAGTCGGATAGTCGACGATAAACCCTAGAAGGAATGGAAAATATCCTAAAACACGTAAAAATATATCCTAAACATTAACATAAGTATCTCCTAGTGATAACGAAATATCCTAATAATTATTAATCAAACTCAAAGACTGGATCCAAGATGACTCTCAACCTAGAATTCCACATAAAACATAAAGGATTGAAACAAGAGGTGATAAAAAATAGTGACCCACATATACTACAACTATAGCCAAAAGACATACGTTTTCGTTCGATATTCGTCTTATCTTTCGGAAAAAGACTTTGTACAAAACAATAGCTAAAAATTAACAGCTAATACCCGCCGCGATTTGATGCAAGTATACAAAAGACAAGAAGATAAGTTTAATCAATAATCATTTTCTTTTACATCCAATAATCATTATTAAACTTCAAAAGCACAAAAATAATCTTACTATTAATTCTTTTAACCCCTATTCTATTTAATTAGGAGTCTCTCTCTCTGTGTGTTCCTTCTCACATCTCCTTTTGTGTAGGCCCTTGTGAAGGCCTCCTCCCATTTGAGTTGCTTCTCCACTGTAAGATGACAGCCTAATAATCAAACCAGCCTGTAAAGAGCTATAGAGACAGAGAGAGAGAGAGAGAGAGAGAGAGAGAAGAAAGTTGCAGAAAGTACCACTTGAAAAGTCTCTGCCTTTTCCTTTTCTCTTCTTTGCTCTCTAGACTTCTTGATTGGTTCCTCTTCTTCCCAAACACACACACACATTCTTGATTTGGGGTTTTGCGCCATGTGAATCCAAACCCTAAGCTTTTACCAAATCCACATTCTTTTGCTGCCTCTTCAGGACCAATCTCAAAGAACATTGGCTTAAAAGGTCCTCACTAAAACTACAAGATCTACAAAATGGTGTTCATCATTACAAAACCACTTCTTCTGGTGTTCCTTTTTTGTTATACTTCATCTGCTTTGTTCACTCCGCCAGATAACTACTTAATTTCTTGCGGCTCATCACAGAACATAACCTTCCAAGGCAGAACCTTCGTTCCAGATTCTCTCCACTCATCTCTCTTCCTCAAAACCGGAAACTCCTCCGTAGCAACTTCCACCAACTCCTCTCTCTCGATCTACCAAACCGCTCGCGTCTTCTCCGGTTTAGCTTCATACCGGTTCAAAATCACATCACCAGGCCGACATTGGATCCGTCTCCATTTCTCACCGGTCAAGAACTCAACCTGGAACTTAAAATCCGCATCAGTCACAGTCGTAACAGACGACTTCGTCCTCTTAAACAACTTCTCCTTCAACAACCAAAACGGTTCCTACATCTTCAAAGAGTACACAGTCAACGTCACTTCAGATCTCTTGACTTTGACTTTCATCCCATCAAACGGTTCAGTAGCCTTCGTCAACGCGATTGAAGTTGTCTCTGTCCCCGACAACCTCATCCCCGACCAAGCTTTTGCTCTAAACCCTCTGTCCCCTTTCACCGGTCTCTCCCACCTCGCGTTCGAAACAGTCTACAGGCTAAACATGGGAGGACCGTTGCTAACTTCCGAGAACGACACTTTGGGGAGACAATGGGAGAACGACGCAGAGTATCTCCACGTGAACAGCTCTGTTCTTGTAGTAACAGCAAACCCTTCTTCCATCAAGTACACTGCTTCCGTTACACAAGAGACAGCTCCCAACATGGTTTACGCAACTGCTGATACGATGGGTGAAGCGAACGTAGCGACTCCGAGCTTTAACGTGACTTGGGTTCTCCCCGTGGAACCCGAGTTCAGGTACTTTGTCCGTGTTCATTTCTGCGATGTCGTGAGCCATGCGATGAACACGCTTGTCTTCAATCTTTACGTGAATGATGATCTCGCTCTTGGGAGTCTTGATTTGTCCACGTTGACTAACGGTCTTAGAGTTCCTTACTTTAAAGATTTCATCTCAAACGCTTCCGTTGAGTCTCCCCGTGTGTTGACCGTTAGCGTTGGACCTGACTCTCAAGCTGATATCACTAATGCCACTATGAATGGGTTAGAGGTTTTGAAGATTAGTAACGAAGCTAAGAGTTTAAGCGGTGTGTCTTCGGTTAAGTCTCTTCTCCCTGGAGGAGGATCAGGTTCCAAGAAGAGGGAAGTGATCATCGGTTCCGCAGTTGGTGCGTTTGCAGCGGTTTTACTAATCGCGGTTTGTTGCTACTGCTGTTTAGCTGCTTCGAGGAAGAAACGTTCAACGAGTCCTCAAGAAGGTAACGGTAATGGTAACGGACATCCGTGGTTGCCTTTACCTTTATACGGACTCTCACAGACACTTACTAAATCAACTGCTTCTCATAAGAGCAACACAGCAAGCTGCATCTCTTTAGCTTCGACTCATCTTGGTCGTGTCTTTATGTTTCAAGAAATCATGGACGCTACTAACAAGTTTGATGAGAGTTCGTTGCTTGGTGTTGGCGGGTTCGGTCGTGTTTACAAAGGGACTTTGGAGGATGGGACTAAAGTCGCGGTTAAGAGAGGGAACCCGAGGTCGGAACAAGGCATGGCTGAGTTCAGAACCGAGATCGAAATGCTGTCGAAACTCAGACACAGACATCTTGTATCGTTGATCGGTTACTGCGATGAGAGGTCGGAGATGATTCTTGTCTACGAGTACATGGCCAATGGACCGTTGAGGAGTCATCTCTACGGAGCTGAGCTTCCTCCCTTGTCGTGGAAACAAAGACTAGAGATCTGCATCGGCGCAGCGAGAGGGTTGCATTATCTACACACTGGGGCGTCGCAGAGTATCATACACCGTGACGTGAAGACTACAAATATCTTACTAGACGAGAACTTGGTCGCCAAGGTCGCGGACTTTGGTTTATCCAAAACCGGACCTTCGCTGGACCAAACTCATGTGAGCACTGCGGTTAAAGGAAGCTTCGGGTATCTCGACCCGGAGTACTTCAGGAGACAGCAGTTAACCGAGAAGTCAGATGTTTACTCGTTCGGGGTTGTTCTCATGGAAGTGCTCTGCTGTAGACCGGCTTTAAACCCGGTTTTGCCTAGGGAGCAAGTGAACATAGCGGAATGGGCAATGGCGTGGCAGAAGAAGGGTCTTCTTGATCAGATCATGGATAGTAACTTAACCGGGAAAGTGAACACTGCTTCGCTTAAGAAGTTTGGCGAAACTGCTGAGAAATGTTTGGCGGAGTATGGTGTTGATAGGCCGTCCATGGGAGATGTGTTGTGGAACTTGGAGTATGCTTTGCAGCTTGAAGAAACGTCTTCGGCTTTGATGGAGGCTGATGATAATAGTACGAACCATATCCCTGGGATACCGATGGCGCCAATGGAGCCGTTTGATAATAGTATGAGTATTATGGATAGAGGAGGAGGTAACTCTGGGACAGGGACTGATGATGATGCGGAAGATGCGACTACTAGTGCTGTGTTCTCACAGCTTGTTCATCCTCGTGGAAGGTAGAAGAAGATAAAAACGTTTTGTGAAGATGCAGAGACATACAAGAGACATTGTTTGTTTTGAAGTTTTACACGAAAGAAAGAGATATTTATAAACAGACTTTATTCATTCAGATGATTTATTTCGAATTTCATATAATTTATTATGTAATATAGTGAGTGTTGATGTTTTTTAAAAGCAATCGAGAATCATAATGTGATTATTTATATTTAACTGTTTAAAAGTTATTCTCAGTTCGTGTATCATTTTTCTTAATAAAAGTATAAAGTGTAACGCCTTATACAAAGATTTAGTTTAGCATCTTTATGAAGTTCATTCTCTATCCTGGAAGAGCATTGCATACATAGTTTAACTGTGGTGAGTTGGCCACGTCGTCGTTCAGATTTTTTAGGTACACACGCTTGGCACGTCCGATGTAGAAGAACCAAATAGCAACGACATTGTTTAGATTTTTATGTACATACGTAGGGGACTAGGGGTGGCAAAAGAATCAAACCTAAACCGATCCAATCAAACATAAATCCATCTAATACTATTATATAAGAAGTAAATTTGCTTAGTTGTCAACTTCACCTTGATTTTATGTAAATTTGTTTATTTATCTTATTTAAATAACTTCATATACAATTTATTATTGAATAAAAACGAATTTATTTTAATAATATTATATTTTTGAAAATATGTTAATTATTTTGTATTAAATTGTAATCTTAAAAATATATTTATCTATTATAAAAATATATTGTAATTTTGCTTATTTGTTATATTTTTAATAATTTTATGAATAACTTATCATATAGTAAAACGAATTTCTATTAATAATATTATAGTTTTAGAAAATAAGATAATTCTTATGTATTATATTGTTATCTTTAAAATATATTTTTTATCAAAGAAACTAAAAATTAAGTTAAAATATTAATAGTCAAATATAAAGAACGCAATGCTGATTTATCAACTTCTCCATAGTTTTACATTTTGCTTATTGATCATATTTTAATAATTTCATATATAATTAAAACGAATGTATACTAATAATACTAGATTTAAAAATAAGATAATTCTTATGCATTAGATTGTTATCTTGAACGTATATTTTCTATTAGAAAATTTAAGTGAATTATCTGATTTGTAATTTCTCAATGATATAGATAATTTTGATTATTTTACATATTTTTATTAATTTCATATAAAATTTATTATAAAATAAAAAAGAAATTCCTATTAAAAATTATATTTTGAGAAAATAAAATACTTCTTATGTATTATAGTGTTATCTTAAAAATATATTTTTATTATAGAAACAAAAATATTAAGATAGAAAAAATTATAATTAAAATAAATTAAAGCAACACATTTGTAAAAATATATTTTTAAAAGTATTTTGTTATCTGAGTGTTGTCATTTATAATTAATTTTAAAACATAAATGATAACTTATTATATTGGTTTGAATTAATAAAATATAGACTAATAATAAATTATACGAAAATTATGCATGCATGTGCGGGCAAAACACCTAGTTATCAAATCAAACACAAGTTATTATCTAAACCAATGAGTTTATATAATTATTTGAATTAAACATACAAGTAATATCAAACTACTCTAATCGTAAGATACCAACATATTTTATATATATGTTTGTTCAGTGTCATATGTTTTCTAACCTAATATATAATCAAAAGATTTGAATTAAACAAACAAGTAATATCAAACTACTCTAATTGTAAGATACCCACATATTTGATATGTTTGTTCAATGTCATATGGTTTCAATAAGTCTGAACTCTTATATCGAAACAGCGGTTGTCTAAAACATAAACTAAGTTTCATTAAAAAATAAAAATTTCCAATTTTTTTTTTAAATTGTTTCACTTATTATCAGATTTAGTTCTATAGTTTATCTTTAATTGTGACCAACATGATGACTTTATCTTTATGTTTTAATATATGACACAACTAAACTAATACAAAGTTGATTAAACTAATTTGAAACAGCAACCAAACCGAATACAAACCAAACCAAACTAACTATTGACTTAGTACAATTGAGAAATTTCTAGAATCGAATTAACCAAACCAAACCAAATCCAAACAGAGCTGATAAAATAACATATGAAAACGACGACTATCTAAAACATAAACTAAGTTTCATTAAATATAGATTTTTAAAGTTTTTTGTTTCAGTTATTATCATATTTAGTTCTATAGTTTATGTTTTACTGTGACTAACGTGATGATTTTATGTTTATGTTTTAATACATAACATAACTAAATTAAGACAAACTCGATTAAACTGAACTGAAACACTAACTAAACCGAATACAAACCAAACCTAACTAACTATGATTTGTTATAGCTGGGAAATTTCTAAAACTGAATTAACCAAACCAAACCAAATCCAAACCGAACTGCTAAAAATACGTATCGAAGCTACGGCTGTTTAAAACATAAACTAAGTTTCATTAAAAATAAAAGTTTTTGATATAGATTTATAAAGTTTTTTGTTTTAGTTATTATCAAATTTAGTTCTACAGTTTTATCTTTTATTGTGACCAACGTGATGACTTTATGTTTATGTTTTAATACATGACAAAACGAAACTAAGACAAACTCGATTTAAACTAAACTGAAACACCAACCGAATCGAATACAAACCAAATCAAACCAAACCAAATTAACTATGATTTATTACAGCAGATAAATTTCTAGAATCAAATTTACCAAACCAAACTGATAAAATAACATATCGAAACAATGACTGTCTAAAACATAAACTAAATTTCATTAAAAATCAAATTTTCTGATATAGCTTTATAGTTTTTTTTAGTTTCAGTTATTATCAAATTTAGTTCTATAGTTTATCTTTTATTTTGAGAAACGTGATGACTTTATGTTTATGTTTTAATACATGACAAAACGAAACTAAGACAAACTTGACAAAAAAGAACTGAAACACCAAAAACATATCAATACAACGACTGTTTAAAACATAAATCAAATTTCATTAAAAATAAAAGTTTCTGATATAGGTTTTTTTTTTCATTTATTATCAGATTTGGTTCTATAATTTCTTTTTATTGTGACCAACGTGATGATTTTATGTTTATGTTTTAATACATGATAAGATTAAATTAAAACAAACTTGATTAAATTGAACTGAAACACCAACCGAACCGAATACAAACTAAACCAAATACAAACTAAACCAAATTAACTATGATTTATTTTAGTTGAAATATTTGTAGAACCAATTAACCAAACCAAACCGAACTGATAAAATAACCAATGTATCCACCTAAATAAAAACTTTAAAAAAAAGAATTGATGCGGTGAGCGTGGATCGAACACGCGACCTTCAGATCTTCAGTCTGACGCTCTCCCAACTGAGCTATCCCCGCATTTGTTATTGTAGTAGTAGCTAACGTATATATTTATTCTTAAATGGTTGATTTTCTTTGGATTGGTAGATACGCAGTGCTTATTTAGTATAGCATGTCATTAACAGTGATTAGGTGAATCGAAATTACAATACATGGTGGATGATACAATACAAAAATACATTTCAAAGTAGTAAATTCAACATCTTTTTGTTTTCAGTTAATTATTATACTTTTAGTAAAATCTCCAGTAGAAGCTACTGCTCTCTGGCATTATTCTTCTTTTAAGCCAAGTCTTTTATACGACTTCTTTACTTCCTGCAGACGATTCCGTATCCAGAAGATGCTCCACGGGTACAATCCAGAGTAGCGTACTCAATCTCTGACTTAACACTATCAATCTCTGCCTGAGATTCAGAGAAAATGCAAGTTTTACAGTCATTGGAGAGTAGAGATGAGGTCTTGAAGCTGTCTTCACCACCAACCACTGGCATTGCGACTCCAGGCTTAGCTGGATTCTGGAAATCTGGTTTGTAGGTACGTCCCAAGATTCCGTCAACGTTTGGTGAAAGGTTGAAGAATTTGAACTGAACTTCGAGATGTGCAAAACAGTCATCTGATGGCACTTTGTAGTTGTGGATCCTGTCGTCTTCTTTTGTCACTGGAACAACATTGACCATGATCTCAGCTTTGTCTTTGATCGTCACGATCACGCTGTTTCTCATTGTCACTCTCTCGATCTTGATGTCCTTGTTTGGTGAGTACCTGTTTTTATAGAACACTTATTGGTATCAAACTTTCAAGAATCTTGAAAACATGTTTTTAACTGAGTTTTCGATCGGGCACTAACCATGTGAAGAGAGTTTCTTCTGGGACAGATAAATCTTGGCCATCGAAAGTAAATTTGAGATGGTCGACTTCGTTGTCCCATGAGGCGGATTTAGCAGCTTCAAGAGAGAATTTGTGAGAGTTGAAGAGGAATCCGAGAGCTTGGATCCATGTGAAGTCTCTGGCGCGACCAGCGGGTCTGTGACCAATGAACCTACCATTGATCTGAAGGTCAGAGTCAGAGACGAGGCTGAACTCTTCATTGCTCTTTCCATGAAAGTAGAACACAATGCCGTCTCCTCCAATGAACCTAGGGTCATAACAAGCTGATCCAGGTCTGTTGCAGTTCGGTTTCCTCACTGTACAAAAAAAACATATGATTCATTTACTTGAGAAATGCAAAAAGAGAGTGTGGAAAACTTATACGTCAAGGCATTGAAAAGCTTACTGCGGCATTGGGATTTGCAAGTGGGTCTATCGCAATCAGCGTAGCAGACTTTGTTCTTGGAGTTCATGGCGGTTGTGCTTGGACATTCCTCTGGACATTGAATGTACTTGCGGTAGCATCGTGTGTAAGGGTTGCTACAGTAAACTCCAGCTGCCTTGGCTTGCAAGAAACAAGTTGCAGCTGCTAAAGAAATAACTAGCAAAAGGGTTCTTGAGATCTCCATCTTTGTATCTTTTGGTTTTTGATAAAGTTAATAGTGGTAGTGATGAAAGGGCTGTTATTGATTGTGAGTTTATAGGAGTGAAAAGTCAAATGCTTGCTTAATAAAGGGGTTATTATGTTAATTAATTATTAAGGTCCATGTTTGGGGAAGTGTGTCTGTGTGTGCCACTGAACGAACTTCGCGGTGACACCTTCTGACTTCAACAATTGCACTTAACGTGCTAAACTTCGTTTCAAAGTAAAAGTATGTCTATTTCTCCAACTTAAGCATCGTTTAAGATTAATCTTTGTAATGAAGACAAAACTGATTTGTAAGATAGGATTTATAATGAACGCAAAACTGCAATATCTATCTCTCCTTGATAAATAAATAAAAAACTGCAATATCTATCTAAATATACAAGTTCTTAAAGGTAACAAAAGAAGTAATATAATTGTTAGAAAGAAAGTATAGAATGATCCATATTTCTCGGTCCTCGTAAATAGGACAATTAATTTGTTGAGCATGTGTTATATTATAAGTCTAGATTTTGATACGCGTTTCGAACACATGAAATTAGTTTTTTTTGTTAACGTACATTTATTAATATGTATGTTTGTTTATTAATATGTTTAGATCTAGATGTTTGGTTTTTGGTTGGGTTCAATTTTTGTTTGGTTTTTGCTTTTTCTAGTTAAAGATATATAGGAATCGTTAGGTTGTTTATCATTTTGGTTTGGTTATGTTGATTTTTGGTTTGATTCCAATAACAAATTGTTAAAATTTCGAGTTCAATTTGTTCCTAGTTAAGTTCTTGTTTTCAGATTATTTCAAATAATTGGATAAAATGTTGGATAACTCGTATAAATTTAGATATTTTGGATAAAAATTATTCAAGTGATTTGGTTATATTGGAAAATTAAACTAATTTAAAATATTTTGAATAAAAAGTAAAAGGATAATCTGTTTTTTGGGTACTTCTGTTTATAGGTAAGAGTTTTAGAATATATGATAATTTTAAAACTAAATATAATTAATATTCATAATTATATAAACTGTATTTTTGATATTAGATACCCATTTAGTTTTCAGTTTGGTTATGATTTGGTTTTAGTTTTTTTTTGGGTTTCTGAGATATAAGAACGTTCAGATATTTGTAGATATTGATTAGGTGTTGGATTTTTTTTTGGTTTCATTTTTTGGTTCTGTTTTAGTACTACGTTTTAGGTTTTGCTTAAGTTAGAACACAATTAAATATGAACCAATATATATTTATGAGAAATAGATTCTTGAGAATATTTAAATTCTCACACGCTAAGATGAATTCTATTTCTCATGAAATCGGTAACAATATGCTATGCAATGCAATGTTGTGCAATGCAAAAGAATTTAAACGACTAAAAAGCAAAACAAAAACTAATCATTATTAATAACTAGTGGTATTCCGGCGCTTCGCGCCGGATTCATATGTTTTATTTTCTAATGAATCTGGAATATTTATAATCTTGAAATTACCACTATCTATGAATAAGTTCTTACATCATGTATGTTTCTTCTAATAGATGATTCATATGATGTTGTTGAGAGTTGTTATATTTTGGTGGTCGATACGGATTTCTAACAAACGTTTAATGTGTTGTAGTTAATGAATATTTTTTTCTTTTTGTTGTTCATTAGGATATATCATGTATGCATTATGGAAGGTTGCATTATATATTATTATATTATATCTTCAAAAGTATCTAGTAGAAAGTGGAGGTTTCTGTTTCTAAATTTATAACTTTAATTGATCTTTATTTGTTTGTTGCTGACTTTTGAATTGTAAATTTACTATGATGGATTAATTATAGATTTTATTTTATGTATACTTCTATAGTTTTACAGTCGTATGATTGTCTTGGTTGGATATGAGTGTGTAGTGAAGAAGACGAATAACATGTGACAAAAAAAGGTAACCATTTATAATTTTTACATTTTCTTTTGTTTGTTCTGGTTATGGCTGTTGTGTTAGTGGCAATTCTCTCAATTTTCATTAATGTAGGAGTTAATTGCATGTGGATTTTGGAGCTTAAACTGTTGGCGATTTGAGGTGACTGTTGAAGAAGTGATAGAGTACATAAACATATTTATTTATTTGGGTTAAGTTTGACTTATTGTCCATTTGAAGCTGGATGTTATGTCTCATGTAAATGTATTTTACACCGTAGTTATTTTGTTGGTTTACTATGTTCCCAGACTTTGATTTCTATGTAACTATTTTTTTAATTTATTAACGTGTTTTCTTCTCACATTTGTTGTTATATTTAGTAACTTTTTGTGTAATGTTTTAGATTAGTAGTTGACCATATTTCGTATTTAAAAGTATGTAAAAAATCAGAGAATTCCAACATGAAAAATGACGTAGAAATGCATATGACAAACTATATATACATCCGTAAATCTGCAGAAATAGCTGAAGATCGATGTATTTCTTCTGCCAATCTTTCTTCTTCAAAATCAATCTTAAAAGTCCATCAAACCACATTAACCCTTCATCATTAACCTCAATAAATTTTAATATCTTCTTCTTTAACTTGTGAAAAGAGCTCAATCTTAAATCCATGATCAATTTTTCATATTTGCTAATTCTTGTAATAGAAATTTTCAACTATTTTTACGCTCGTAAGATTGTAAGATAATGGAGAAATCTAAGATAATGAGATTTTGAAAATTATATTTTACCTTGTCGTCGGGCAAAAGTAGGTCAAGATCAATTAGCTTCCAGGTTCTTTTTTTTTCTAGATTTCAGACTTCTGAAACATAATCAATTTCTTCTCACATACGTTAGGAACAACTTCGTGTAAAAAAACCTATATAAAGATGTAAAAGAAGCTGACGATTGATTTCTTATTGTTGCTACTCTGAAGCCGGCAGCTTTGATAGTACACAGTGGAAAAGATAGGGGACATCTCTGAGTTTAACGACGGCTTGGCCTAAACGATTGAAGAGAGGTAATGAAAAGGTACCAGTAGCAAACATAATCACTTTCCGATATAATTTGGGTATTTTACTTTGGACCTAATAAAGTTAATAGTTCTCTTTACATGAGTTATCATCTAGTTATTATTTGAGAAGTGATTTGACAATGTTAGTACACAATTCATTTTCACCAGAAAATGAGGACATAGGTATAAAAAAAATGACATGACATCAACTTAATTATGACATGTAAAATTTTTTAGATAACTTTTTGACTTTTTGAAAAGTTTTTGAAATATATTATTAGCTAATAACTTTTATAATATCACTAAAAATAAAATATGTGCATAAATATTTATTTTATATGGCAAAATTTGAAATATTTTATAACTAATAAATTATATATCACCATTACAATATATATGTATATATAGCATTAATCAAAAAATAAACTAATTATAAGTACATTGTAAAAAAAAATCGCATTAAATTATATATCCTATGTTTATAATTAAATAAAAAAAAAATATATATATATATTATAATTGTTTGTAAATTTTCTTTAAAATAGAACTAAAAAACACTAATGAAATAAAACTTTCTTTTAATTAATGTTTAAATTTTTATCAGCATTTATTCGCTCAATAAGTAAAATAAAATATTTATTAATTTGTAATATATTTTCAGCTAAAACAGAAAGATCTAAACTTCTTCAAATTTATAGATTTAAATATAGATATACTTAAATTAAATATAAAATTATACTTGAAATAAATAGTTATTAAATCAAATAAACATTAAAATATCATTAAAAAAAATGACACATGACATTTTTTCTCTTATGGAGAAAGAAAAGCCAATTTTATTATATAAGATAGTGAATTATTTTATTTAATTAAATAAAGCGGAGAAAACCAGAATTAAAATTGATCTACAAAAAGCACAACTGAAAGTGATTAGAACGAAACCAAACGACAAAGGCGACTTGAATAAGGAATTAATTGATCTAATGAACCAACACTGAAATAAACTATAAACTAAATTGACTTATAAAAAGGGTAGTTTGAAATGGCATGAGGATTATTGAACCTACTCAGACTACCGGATGCAAAATATAATGAATAGTGACATTCTTTGATTTCAAGGATAAATATATTTATGAATTTATAAGTATAAAATTTTTTTATTCTATTAAATGAAACATATATCAAATACAGTAAAAGTAAATATAAATAACGAAAAAAGAAAATTCTATGCATAAACAAAGCAAAATAAAAGGAAAATCAAATAAAGTGCACAACATTGCATTGCATAGCATTACATAGAATGTTCCCCATGTGATAAATTTAATAAATTTTTTTTTTAAAAGATAATTTAATAAAATTTTGTTATTAATATAAGTTAAAAAACTATTAAAAATTCAATAAATTTATTAGCCAAAAATTTATTAAATAAATCTTATGTCTCACCGATTTAATAAATAAAACCTTTATAAAATGTACATAAAATATAATGAGGGAGAGAGAAAGAGAGAGAGAGAGTAACATGGAACATTTCAGAATATATATGTTGGCGCATCATGTTAACACTATTTCATATGATATGTATTTATAATATCTTATTTTTAGTATTCAATTTTACTATCATTTTTATTTATACTCACAATCAACCGTAAACACGATCAATAACCCATTTTTAAAAGTTTAGAATAAAACATTTCAGAACATTTTTTGTGATCGTTTACCAACAAACGATATCACATGTGTTTTTGGTTGACTGGACTGCGTTTCAAGGTTTTAAAACTCTGATTTTACTCTATCAAATTACCCTACAAAACTTAACTAAAATTTATTCGTGCCAGGAGAGATCAAACTGTTGTATTTAGGGATTGAATTTTCAGTGAGTAAAACACACAATAGATTTAGTAATTTTATGATTAAGCTAGGAAAAGTATTTATACTAGTTATCAGGATTGAGTAAATAAGAAATCTTTTAGAGTTAACTTAATTCAAATTAGGAAAATAGTTAGATCTAGGGTATTAGAACATGAATTATAATTTATAAGTTTTTTATTAGCCGACCTTAATACACTAGGTGACAACCGCCCACTAATTATCACTAGATGGTAGAGTATTGACATCGATCGATGGTTGTGGCGAATTGATTACCATCAGGTATGATCGATCAGCTGTCGCTTCTTTCTAGCAAACCTAACTCATACTCTCGTAGTATCCTAAGTCTTAAGATCAAGTTCTAGTTATCTACTCTAGAGCTTGCCATAAGTATGCTTCCAATCAATGGATATTAATTATTCTAGCAACCTATTTTAGGGCTAATTCAACAGAACTATATCAAACCCTAAATCTAACAAAGGAACTACTCAGACATAATCATGCATAATCAATTCATAGTCTGAAAAGAATGCATAGATATAAAACTACGGTTCCAATACAAAGCAATGAGAAAAGTCTTGCAAGATGTTCTCCCAAAAAAAATGAAAAACTATCTAAGTAAAAAGCACTGTTCTCTACCCAAGGGTGGCAGAAACCATTATATAATTAGGTCAAAACTAGTCAGGGTCAATCTTGTAATTATGCTTGTCTTGGGCTCCAAGTCCAATTCTGAGTAAAGTTGAATCTCTTCTCGCCTTGACCATCGATCGATTCTAAGGAAGCAATGATGATCGATGATGATCTTGTGCTATCGACTCTAACATAGCTGATTCTTGTCGGCTACGAGTTCTTCATCCAAAAAGCTTCAAAACCTCCACATAACTCCAAAATGAACCAAGAGCTGAAAAAAATATAATATATTAGCCTAAACATATAAAATAAACTCCAAATCGGGTTCATATCATGGTTTAAAACTGGTAAATAATAGGATATATCAACTGTCACAGACTTAACTACAAAACAAGGCAGCCTGTAAAAGAGGTTTGAAAGGCTAGGATTCACAATATGTCTAAAATGGCTAAACCTCCTATGCCACACTCATATCTCATTATATCAATTCCAAAGTACTTCATACCTTACCTTAGTATAGCAACCAAATCCAATATACCAACAATTTGGCAAATACTAGCCTGACTCGCCCCACTACTGACTTCATTTCTTATGTAAAATAAATGTGTAGGCTTTACCTTGAGAGCATCGATCAAAAGACAATTGGACTCAAATCCTGCAAGTATCTGAACACACATACAAAAAGTCTTCTCTGATCCCTTTCTTCCCTATTTCTCTATTCTCTGAATATTTTCTAATTCAATGCCAATGAACTAAGACATGTACTAATGTCTTCCATCTTGTTCACATTTATTATTATTTTTTATTTTTAGACAAAGTGTAGACGAATAGTGTGGTCATCGGTAATGTACCCACCCCTCGCTGCCAATGATGTGTGATCATTCCTTTGAATTAGAATAGTGGGGTCATTGGTAATGTACATACCCCTCTACATCTCAGGAAATCATCTCAATATTTTAGATTCCTAATAGATGCCAACGAGAGACTGAGAGAAGGGAACCAGAAAAACAGAGACTTTCATACCTTCCAGACTTGCAGAAGGATTCCTATCTAGTGTATATCAAGGCCTAAGACAAGCGGATTATTCAAATTAGGGTTGGAAGTCAGATTTGGTTCCTTAAAACTATCTAAGTAAGTGTGGTCTAAAGGTAGGAATATCCACTTTGGTATCTTTAGTAAACTCTGCAATCAACATTCTTAAGAATGGTGATTATAGTGTGGTTAGTCAAATAGAAAATCTGATCATAATCCTTTCTTAACTTTCTATGAAATTATTGATAAACTTGTAGATATTATAGATATAGTAGAAAAAATTCAAAACAATAAATAATCATCAGAGAGCCTCTCTCAGACTTAAATAACATTGTCCCCAGTGTTATCCCTTCTTGGTTTGGTTATGATAAACAAATCATAAAAAAATAAAAAAAATTTGAGAATACTAGACTCTGTAACGAGTGTCGATCGATTGTTGTAGGTGAATGTCGATCGATGATAGGTTGTCAAGGTCGAGCAATGGTAAAACCATTCAAGCCGTCGACCGATGGTGGACTGGTGAAATCGATTGATGGTTGACTCGGGCTGTCATCATATCTTCATAAAAACCTTCATAAATATAAAACAAAACCGAAATTAAAACTTAGCATAAATAAAAAACCAAATAAAAACTTACTACGGTGGATTACCTTCCACTCAGCGATTGTTTATAGTCTTTAGCTTGACGTTTGTGAGGTGGTGGACTACAGAAGGGGTGGCACACTACTTGTTTGAAAACAAGCATCCACTTCCTCTATGGTCATACTGGCTCATGCACCCACGAAACTGCTGATATCCATCTCACATCTGGCCATAAAGCTTCTTAGTCTTTCCATTGCAGTTTCTATTGCACTGGTTCTCCTCTGAAAATGTTCGATACAAGTGCGCTGCATTCCAGTTCTGTATGTCTTTGATATATCCTCAAAATGGTTTTTGATTATCAAGTCGAATTCAAACTCAATGTTGTCAGCTTATCTTGCAGAAACTTCGTAGAAACAAGTTATGTTTTGTCGCGCTAAGCATCGAACGATGGTGGAGTACGCGTATCAATCGATTGTCATGTCTCTGCTTCAATCGCACATTGCTTCTGAATGGTGTCAATCACTTGCTTCATCTTCTCCATACATGTGGTCAAGTGGGTGATGATCTTATCTATGGGGTAGTAGACATCATCAAGCCTTTTTCAGTAATCTTCTGAAGACATCTCTTGGGCTCTGTAGATTCCATTCACCATATCATCAATGTCTACTCTGCTATAGGTGTCTGATGTTGGCATTGGTCTGGTGATTGAATCTGATGCTGGTCTAGCTCTGGTGAATTTGCTTGCATTTTGTGGTAAACAGATATAGCTATGCCCAAACATGTTAGCTCTTTCTAGAACTGATCTGATGTCTTTTTTTCTGCACATTGACAACTCTGCCGTCTATAGCTCTTGCGTTGTCATACTCATCTCTGCAAATGCCATACTCATCTTTCCTTTTCCAATGGAAAATTCTTTGTCCAGTATGAAAAGCTATGGGTACATATTCAACATGGCCATCGATCAGTATATGAGGTACCATATCGATCGATACTGGACAAACGTAATCGTCGGTTGGCTAGTCTTTGTCGTAATCAGCCTTTTCCCGTTGAAGTGTAGCGTCGATCGATGCGTTGTGTTGTGTTGGCCATATGCTTGATCGTCTGCATGTTTGATTTGTTGCTGAAAAAGGTGGCTGGCTCCATTAGCCATTGCAAGGATGTCTACAATGTCTGCTCTAGAAACGTGTAGGACTCTTCTATCCATAGACCTTGCATAACCTTCTGGGTCGTGTTGAATGCCAAACTCATCCTGTTGCAGATAGCCGTAATCACTTAGTAATGTTGTTGTAACTGGTTCGGGCTTTTCTGCCTTCTTAGTTTCGATCGATGGTTGAGAGGTTCCATCGATCGATGGTTTGTACCATAAGACTTTAGTACGTCTGAAGTAATCAGCATCTTCTACTGTGAAA
Organism: Eruca vesicaria subsp. sativa; assembly: GCA_932364175.1. Lineage (NCBI taxonomy): Eukaryota > Viridiplantae > Streptophyta > Magnoliopsida > Brassicales > Brassicaceae > Eruca > Eruca vesicaria. The sequence continues at coordinate 101,124 of CAKOAT010371820.1, forward strand.
CGACATTGTTCATGTTCATCTATGGAAGCCTCTACGATGCGTGTGTGAGCTGTACGGTGCCTCTTTGCAGAGCTAGTATCTATCGATCTTGCAGGTGTAATGTCGATCAACGGTCTGTTTTGTCTTATGAGAGTAGCTGTTGAGAAGCCAGCTTCTTCTAGAGAAAAAGCACAATATTCAATGAGTGTTTCTTTGTAGTAGTCATCGTCGTACTCCTCTTCAATCTGATGTTGAGCTAGTGTGGAATCACGAGGTGGATCTGATGTCGGATGATGAGTGTCGATCGATATTGAAGGATGGGAATCAATCGGTTGTTGAGAGACTGGACCGTCTTTCAATAGAATGGGTTGGATGTCGATCGATGCTTCATCATCGGACTCGTCATTCGGCTCATATTTGCAAAAACATGTTGCAATAAGACCTGCATCATTACCCAATTCAGTGAGGGTATATTTATTCTTATACTTAACAGGTTCATAATATTTGTATTCATCAATCAAAGAAAGATACAACTTGTTTGTTGCCATATCGCAGACTGCTCCAACTGTTGTCATGAAAACTCTTCCAAGTAGTAAGGAAAAGTGCATGGTTACCTGGATATCCATAACATGGAAGTCTACTAGTACTAGTGCATTCTAAATCTATAGTGGAACATCTTTCACTTTTCCTCCTGAATTCACTTAGGAGCAATCCACAAAGGTGAATGAATCACTGGAAATCTCCACTTTTATGTTAAGCTTCTCTTCCATAGATCTTCACATTATGCTTACTGATGATCCAGTGTCATAGAGGGAATTAGTAAATTCGTGCCCCTCTATGTAGCATGGAATCACAAACTTTCCAGGTCACTTCTTTCCTTGATATTTACCCTCTGTTTCATCTTCTCTTTGATGTGGCTGAAAATTATCTCAATGTCCCTATCAGTCTCCTTGGTTTTTCTCAAAAACATTCACAAATTGTGAGTATAATATGCTTCATCAAAAGGAGTATTGAAAGGAATCTTTAAAACTCTTTTGGTAAAATCATCCATCCCTTTTTCATCCGCTTCTCTACGAAGATGTTTTGGAATTTTCTGCTTTCTTCTGGAACGCCATTCTATTGTACTATCATCCATCAGAGATTATGAAGTGTGTGAAGTCAGACGTCTAACCAGTAGGCTTGCATTGATGCTCATCGAAGGAATGAGTCTGCCTGCAGGATACCATTGATCGATGTTACTGAAGCGGTGTCGGTCAATATTGGTTATTCGCATGAAGCCACAGATTATGTAGGTGCCGTCGATCGATGTTCAGCACTAGATATTAATCGATGTTGATTCGGATTTCCGACAGGTTCTTCACGGAAATTACCATCTTGCAGTCTTTCTCTCTTTACTTCCACCCAAAATCATCTTCCATATACTTAATGATGGTCTCATGTTTCTTAATGGCCTCACTAGTCTGGACTACTTAGTTCTCTAACTTCTTCACATGGGTGTTGAGATTTTCAAACTTGGTATTGAGGTTGAGATTCAAAGCATCTATCTTCTAATTGAAATCTACAGTCAGCTTCTGCTGTCCTTCAAGAACTCTGTCAGCCATTTCTTCCAACTTGTTCCCTTGAGTCGCTGGAGGTGGTTTTTGATAGAAGGAGGATCCATAGTCTATGTTCATCTACTGCGAATCCTGGTTGTAGTTACTCCCATAACCATTGCCATAAGAGTTTCTGTTGTAGCATTGATTTCTATATCTCCGTAAATTGCTTCCACCGATGTAATTCACATCTTCTTTTTCAACTTCACCTTCTCCTTCCTCCAAAAAGCTAACTTGCTTCTTGAGTAACTTATGAACACTTTCCAGCCCTGCTCTAGTTTCATATATATGCTCCCTACTAAGTGTTGATTTCTTCCAATTGAAGTCAGTGTTCTTCGTGTTGTTGCTGGACGCCAAGTTCTCAATTAACTTTATAGCCTTTTTTGGACTTCTGGTGCAAAAGTTTCCGTCGCTGGCTGTTTCTGAAGCCATCTGGTACCTTAGATCTATACTTCTGTAAAAGGTACTAAGCAGATATACTTCATTAAATCCTTGGTGTGGACAATCGCGCTGGTAAGAATTGAATCTGATCAAGGAACTCTTGAATGTCTCTGCATGTTCTTGTGTGAAGATGGCAATTCTGCTTCTCAAATCTTCAGCTCGCGCATCATCAAAGAAATTGCGCAGGAAGGCATTCTTGATGTCTGTCTAGAATGTAAGAGATCACATGGTAACTGGTTAAGCCAATATGAAGCTTCTCTAGCAAGTGAGTACTTGAAAATATTAGTTCTCAGGGACTCTATTGGCGTTAATGTTAGATACTAGATCCTCGAAACACTCTAAGTGATCCATAGGGTGCTCAGTATGCAACCCATGGTAAGGTGTCTGTGCTACCAGAGAAAAGAAGGACGGTATAATTTCAAACCGTGTCTCTGGAAAGCTGGAGGTCAAATGACAAATCTGTTGGCGTAGTACTGGTCAGGACAGTTGTAGTCTGGAAGTGTCATAGTCTGAGCAGCTTAGGCATCAGCTTCAGGTTGAGCTGTTGCAGCGTCTATTTCTGGATCAGGGATCATAGTACCTTTATCATCTATCATTTGTCTTGTTGCATTACGCTGGTGACTTTCAAGATCATGCAAGACTTGGTTCTCATCCCGTATCAAAAAAAATTGGTGCAACCATAACTCGTGGGTTACTGTCGATCGATGTTCTTGATGTAGCATCGGTCGATGGTCTGTCATGGATATAGATTGATGCTATTCGCTTCTGCTTGCTGATTGAGTATTTGATAGCAACTAGATATGAGAAAAGTAATTCTTGCTCTTTGTTGCTTCTGGTACTGCTGGACAACAAAGATTAAAAGAAAAACCTAGACTAAACCTAGAAAGTAAATCTAATGGCGAGTCCACAAAGAGCAAAGCACACAATAGATTTAGTAATCTTATTGTTAAGTTAGGAAAATTATTTATACTAGTTATCAAGATGAAGTAAATAAGAAATTTTTTAGAGTTAACTTAATTCAAATAAGAAAAATAGCTAGATCTAAGGTATCAGAACGTGAGTTATAATTTATAGGTTGTTTATTAGCCAACCCTAATACATTAGGTAAAAACCGCCCACTAATTATCTCTATCGACCGATGGTCGAGTATCGACATCGATCGATGGTTGTGGCACGTTGACTACCATCAGGTATAATCAATCAGCTCTCGCTACTTTTTAGCAAACCTAACTTAATTAGAATGTATTCGGTTAGAACCTACTCTCGCAGTATCCTAAGTCCTAAGATAAAGTTCTAGTTAGTTACTCTTGAGCTTGCATTAAGTATGCTTCCAATCAATGAGGATTAATTCTTCTAGCAACCTATTTTGAGGCTAATTCAACAGATACATATCAAACCCTAAATCTAACAAAAGAACTACTCAGATATAATCAGTGGTGGAGGTAGCTCTATAGCACGTGGGTCACTTGACCCATGTGGATTTGGTGTTAAAAATTTTTTTTAACTTATATTTAAGTGACATAACTGAAAATATTATAAAATACAGCTTGTTGACCCTTATGATATATGTTCATTATGAAATTGACCCTCATAAAAGTTTAGTTTACCCCCCTCATAGTATGAAAAGAATGTATAGATATAAAATTGGGGTTTCAATACAAAACATGGGAAAATTCTTGTAATATCTTCTCCTCAAAAATAATGAAAAACTAACGGTTCTCTCCTCAACGGTGGCAGAAACCATTATATAATTAGGTAAACATTCGCCAGAATCAATCTTGTAATTATGCTGGTCTTGGGCTCCAAGTCCGATTCTGAGTAAAGTCGGATCTCTTCTCGCATTGACCATCGATCGATGCTATGGAAGCAATATCGATCGATGATGATTCTTGTCAGCTACGAGTTCTTCATTCAAAAAGTTTCAAAACCTCCACATAACTCTAAAATGAACCTAGACCTGAAAACAATATAATATATAGCGTTGACACATCAAATACACTCCAAATCGGATATATATCATAGTTTAAAACTGATAAATAATCGAGTATATCAATAACTGTAAAACCAATCAACTTCTTAAATGACCTCCAAGGCAACATATTAACAAAAACTTATGTATTTCTCTAACTATATCATAAAGGATTCACTAAGATACAATAAATGATTGGTGCGCCAACCTACTATAACCTGAAACTTAGTGTTAACTCCCTACAGTAGCGGAGCCAGGAAATTTTAGTACTGGGGTCAGAATCAAAAACATAGTTTATAAATCGCCAAAAAACTATAAATGTCTTACCTAAAAAAACAACAACTACAAATGTACTCTACGCTCACTCATAGCTTGAAATCTTTTTATAACAGTTTAATTGGCTATATGTTCAAACACTTTTTTGCAATAAAAAACAAGACAATAACTTAGAAACTGATCAGCAATACGATTTCGTAATACTGTCTTGACGATTTTCATTCCTGAGAAACATCTCTCACTGGTTGAAGTAGCAACAAACAAAGTCAAAGACAACTTCAAAAGCCTATAAACCAATGGTTGAGCAAGATGTTTCTTGGTTTCTACCATTACCCGCGATAGATCTCCAAGATGTTTCAAATCAGCAAACCTTTCATCTTCACGTACATTATCAATATAAATGTCAAGTTGCTGCTTAATTGATATGCACTCCATAACACTAAAATCATTAGGATAGACTTAGCAAATCTCAATAATTTTTCTTTTATCAAACTCACGGAATGAAGCAGTAGGACTTAAACCTGATGTGCAAACGAGCAACTCAGAATTTATCTCGTTAAAGCGACCACTAAACTCTTGAAGCTCCATATCCAATACTGTATAAAAACAATTGACTTGATAATGATGCAAGTTGGTAATGTTGGTATTTTTGTGGCTTCCTTAGATCAACGAAATCATCCTCCATGTTGAGAATATCAGTGTCATGTTTCTCACAAAAAGAGGAAACATCATTCACAAAAGAATCCCAGTCATCATCTCTGAACTTTTGTAGTTGCCGATTAGTGGATCCTACTAATGAGATAGCATTTAGGATATTTTGATATTTTAGTTGCAAGGCCAGTGAAAAATTCTCAGTGAGTCCCAAAATGTGAAACATCAAATGTAGGTAGAATACACAATCAAAAGTATATATATATTTGAGAAGACCATTTGTTTGACTTCGCTGGATAAGATCACCACCTTCCTCCTCGACATACACAAGCATCTGATCCACAGAAGAAAACACCTCAACTAATCGCAACAATGTTTTATAATGAGAACTCCAATGTGTATTTCCTGGTCATGGAAGTGAAGACTCTTGATTCAGTCATTTTTCAGTCGTGATTTCACCGCTGCTTATTCCCTTTTCAATTACATCCCGCTGAATTTCTCGCATCTTATCTTTTCTTTTGCACGAAGCTGCAACCACATTCACTAACAAAGAAATCTCTAATATCAAAATGTTTCTTCGCGATTGCAACAACTACCAACTATAGTTGGTGAGCAAAACAGTGTACATAGTATGCTGAACTATTTTTTTTTGAAATCAATGCTCTCGGACCATTAAATTCACCTCTCATATTTCCTGCTACATCATAACCTTGTTTGTCCTCTCACCTTTTTCAGAATCAGGCTATATTTAGCAATGAATCAACTCCAGATTTCAAAGATAAAGAACATGTATCCTTCACATGGATAAGATCAACAAATCTCTTTTTTACCATACCATGTTTGTCGACAAAACGAAAAACTATAGCCATTTGTTATTTCATTGAACAATCATCTGATTCATCCACCAATAAAGCAAACACATCATTGTCCATCTCTTGAACTATGGAGTTAATTACTTCTTCTGAAAAGCAATTAACAGTGTCTTTTTGAATAGGATGAGACACCATTTGATTATTTCCAGAAGCATTCTTCAACACAACCTTGCTTACAGCTTCATTCTGTGCAACAGTATATTCCATTAACTCCAAAAAATTTCCTTTGTTGCTAGAATCAGCTGTCTCATCATGAGCATGAAATAGTACTCTTTGTTTCAGTAAGTATCTAGCAACATCGATTGAAGCATTTAATCGATATTCTTTTTTTACAACATCGGTTTGCTTTTGAAAAGCATGTTTGATTGACTGGCATTGTCTCATCAAATCTTCACACTTCTTCTTGGCTATGTTGTGAAAACTATTTATCGCACCTACATGACTACCCAATCTGTCAGACTTATTCCAACAATCAAATCTCTCTGTGACAAATCCAACACTTTCACTTTTTTTCCTTGTTGCTGAACAAATAACAAAAGAAACAATATGCTTTTTCTTTCTTCATATTGTATTCTAACCAATTACGATACTGATTAAACCAAGAATGATTAAACTGGTTAAATGCACCTGAGATAACTCTTTGCTTAAAACTATGGCCACGAGGTTGACAAGGTCCTCTAGTTAAATATTTACGTTTCACCTCGTCTATTTGATTAGTATCATATTCATGTATTTCTTTTCTTTCTCCGGGATCATGCGGCATGTCATCTGGATGAATATTGTTGATGGAGATTTTCTTTTCAAATTTAGAAATAGATCCATTAGTTATCTGTTAATAAAATATATTAGTCAACTGTTAAAAAATATTTAGACTATAAGAAAGTAATAATATAAACAGAAAAGTAGAATATAACAAAAAAATATATATAAAAAAACAACCTCAATGTTTGGAGGTTGGAGCACGAGTGGAATGGCCGTCGTTCGCAGAAGAAAGAAGAGAAACAAGTTTTTCTTTCTATTTTTTTAGTTTGTTTATTTTTATTATTGTTTCTAATTATAAATTATTTAGGCCTAAACATCTAAAACAATTTGGGTTTAAACTAATATAACTAATTGAGAATAAAAAACGTAATTTTAGATTGTTTTGTAACTATAGAAAAATATGATTATAACTAATATAAATTCAAAGTATTAAATATAAAAACAAAAATATATTATTTGTATAATTAAAATTTCTATTTAATATTTTGTAATTATTTTTATGGGGTCAAATTTATTTTATAGGTGGAATCAATACAAATTTTATCTAAAATAAAATAAAAAATTTAAAAGTAGTAGGGTCAGCTGACCCCTTCTTGTGAGCTGCCTCTGCAACAGATTCATTACATACGTATGTCTTAGGTAGCGTTCATATATGGTATAACTTTTTTACCTTTTCCAACAATATCAAATTCATTTTGAATTTGAGAATCCTTAAGACATTATAATTGTCTTAAAATATGAATGGTATTTTGGTTGAAACACTACCTCAGACGTAATCTTATGAAACAAACTATATCCTAAAGCGTCACAAAATAAACAAAGAATTGGAATCAAGACAAAAGTGGAAATAAACACATCAAATGAGATGGCCATGTGATTAATTTCCACCTTCTAATTCTTATATCGGTTTAATTCGTTTGTTATGTAAAGGTCCGTTTACAAATTTAGCTAATGGTAACTAATAAGTTAAATTAGTAATTAATAATTTTCAAGTAAATCTTTTGGTAATGGTAAATAATAAGTTACATTAGATGGGAAAATTGCCAAATATGACTCAAAACTTGATTTAAAATGCAAAAGTAAACTCAAACTTGAATCAAATGCAAAAGTAACTTAAAAGGCTATTGAAATTACAACCAACCGCTTGTGAACAAACAAAAAAATGTATTTTTTTTTACGTTTCTAGCCCTCGCAAATCGTCTTCCCAGACGATTTTCAACTAAGTCGTCCCTAGACGACTTAACTAAAAGTCGTCTGAGACAGTTTTTCTTAAAAATAATTTAAAAATTGTGTAATAAAATTTTGATAAATGAAAAATTGGAATTATGAAATTAACATATGTCTTAAGAGATATAAATTAATATATAACAAAAGTTAGTTGTTTTCAGCATAGATGAGTGAAAGAAGTGAGTCATTAACATATGTTGCAGTATTGTATGTGTTTCTTAGGGTTAGATTTTCGAAAGCATAAATGTTTTTTTGAAAAATTAAAAATTTACCTAAGTATGTTTATTTCTGTGTATAGTAAACAAAATTTAAGTATAATTTGATTTTATAATGTGGTTAGTTAGTTAGTTAATTTTAGGCAATTTAGTTTAGGGTTTAGGGTCTAGACAACTTATAATTAAGTCGTCTGGTAAATATATTTAATGAGGCAGACGACTTAGTCCTCTTAAAGTATCAACAGGCGACTTAATTATAAGTCGTCCAAACCGGATTTTACCAAATTACTTTTCAACCTAACCGTATTTTTGACCGGACATATATAAGATGTTTTTTTTCTTTACTCACTTTTTCGCTAAATTCAGAAAACCCTAACGCCGTTTCTCTCAAAGGTGATTTCGAGGCGATTTCGATCCGATACAAGACCAAGGTAAATCGAAGGCTTCTCTTGCAGATTTATGGGTTTTTATTAGGATGAATGTTGTTTTCCTTTACTTTTACCGTTTGGTTTTGTGTTTTCAACGATTTCGGGAAATTTTGGTTTCAAATTAGGGTTTCAAAAATTGGGGATTTCAATCGATTTGTTGTTTAGTTAGGTTGGATGTTGTTTTCCTCTCATTTCACGGTTACGATTTGTGATTTCCAGCAATTTGTGGATATTTTCATTTCAAATTAGGGTTTCAAAAATTGGGGATTTCAATCGATATGTGGTCCTGTTAGGTTGGATGTTGTTCTCCTCTCATTCATCTGGTCAGCTTTCAAATGTTCTACTGGAAGTCTTGGTAGATTTATAATTAAGTCGTCTGGAAAGTCATCCATGTGGACGACCCAGACGACTTATGTCGTCTGGAAAGTCTTCAAGGTGGACGACCCAGACGACTTAATATAAGTCTTCCAGACTTAGAATTAAAATGTTTCCATTTCGTTTCTTGTTTGCAGATGGCGAATCAGCATGAACCTCACTTCTTGAAGTCTCTGCTTCTTGGTTTCTGCAGTGGCGTGGTATACACACGCTCTCTATTTCTCCTCTGTTCATTTCCTTTGCTTAACTTATCCTTTGTTGACTTGTAGACAATACCACTTGCCTTCTACTCAAAATACATAGAAGGCAAGCTGAACCAAGGAAAATAGACACTACGATCAGACGCTTCACACCAAACTTGGGAAGTTATACAAGAAGGAAGAACACTCACCGATGGTTGGAAAGCCTTCGCCCAAGCACACTCCCTTTGCATCGGTGACATTGTCGTGTTCAAAAAGGAAGGAGACGTGGTATTTCATGTGACTCCTTTCGGTCCTCCTCAAGTGGATGATGATGCAGATGGTGCCTCAACTTCCTCGTCTCTTCCTAAATGAGATGTTGTTTGTCTTGCTATTGTCTTATTGTAATCTGCTTCTAGTGGACTTGTAATGGATGGATTCTATGTTGTTGTTCCCTTGTTTCAAAATGTTTTTAAACCTTTGACTTGTAATGGAAGATCAACTATTATAATTAGTCGTTCGTCGGATAATGTACATCGGACGACTTAATATTTAGTCGTCTGTACATCGGACGACTTAATTATTAGTCGTCTAAGAAGTCTAACACAAATTCTAAAACAAATTCTAAAAACATACTCATAAAGCCTGGACGACTTAGCAGACGACTAATACATATTTAAGTCGTCTTGAAAGTCATCCAGCCGGAAGATTTGTCAGCCGACTTAATTATAAGTCGTCTATATACAGACGAATAAATATTAAGTTGTTTGATGTACATTATCCGACAGACGACTTACTAGTAAGTCGTCCAAACCGGACTGAACCATTAATTTTACCAATGTACTTTTTAACCTAGTCGGTTTATTTACCCGACGGTTTATTTACCCGATATATAAGGTGTTTTTTTTTCATTTTTTCGCGAAATTCAGAATTCCAACCGTTTCTCTCAAAGGCGATTTCCGACGATTTCCGAGCAAAACATCTTCTCACCGCCGGTTATCTATCCCATCACCGTTCTCACCACTGTGCTCATCAACGCTCTCACCACCGCTTCCTTTAAACCCTAGCGCCGTTTCTCTGTAAACCCTAACGCCGGTAAGTCATATCTCTTACTGTCGAGGGATTGATTGAGGAAAAGAAAAACATAAGCGTTGTCTCTAACCATGTTTATACTTGTTGTCATTTTTTCTCGAAATTCAGAATTCCCAAAGCCGTTTCTCTCACCGCCGCTTAAACCCTAACGCCGGTAAGTCATATCTCTTACTGTCGAGGGATTGATTGAGGAAAAGATGAACATAAACGTTGTCTCTAACCATTTTTATACTCATTCTCACCGAGCTTCTTTTTCACGTTTATTTTTTCAGAACTATAACCGATATGTCGACGGCGACTACTTCTTCTCCGTCTAAACAGGTCCGCTTTAAAATGTTATATTGGACGACTTATAATTTAGTCGTCTGGAAAGTCTTCCAACTGGACGACTTAGTAGACGACTTAATTATAAGTCTTCCAGCTGGACGACTTTCCAGACGATTTAATTATAAGTCGTCTGCTAAGTCGTCCAGTTGGAAGACTTTCCTGACGACTTAATTTTAAGTCGTCTACTAAGTCGTCCAGATTTACAATTAAAGCGTGATTGATTTAGCTTGTGTTCTGACTTCTATGTGAGTTCCCGCTAATGAAAGTTGAAAGCTTTGTTAGATTTAGCTTGTTTTGCTTATCTCTGTCGTTATCTTTGTTTATTTTGCAGACAAAAAGGATGGATATTCCATAACTCCCCCGTAGGTTATATACATCAGGGGAAGAGCCAGACGCCCATAATAGCATTTCGTATCATTCGGATAATACCAAGTTGCATACTGCTCTTAAGGATGCTCTTACGGATGAGGAATATGCAGAGCTGAAGGAGTCAAAGTTGGGTGTTTTCATCAAGTTCAAAGAGATGGGATTTGGTTGGGCTTCAAGGCTGGTTCACTACTTGCTCAGTTACCAGCTGGACATAAAGAAGAGTATGAGCTGTGGTGTCTCGTTAGTTCAGAATCGTTGAGGTTTTCATTGTTAGAGTTTGAAAACCTCACTGGTCTTAACTACGAGTACATCGAGGACCTTGAGTGCTACTTATGGTGGTCCCAGACCAAATAGTCCGTCTCCGCCGATACTGGCTTCCAAGGGTGGCAAAGGACGCAGATTATTTAAAGAAGCTATCTGTAGACATGTATGTACTTCAATTCAAAAGAAAAGACTTCTCAGACGACTTATAATTAAGTCGTCTGAGAAGTCTTTTCTTTCTTTCTTAATCCGTCAAATATCTAAGGTCGTATCTTCTAGTTACTGCAGACCCGCGTGATCAAATTTGTAGAGAAGGACATTGGTGATATGTGACCAAAATGGGACTCTGATATTGAGGACACCGCCGCGGACAACATCATTAAACTCCTGTTTGAGAAGAGACCGTGGAAGTGGACCTTGGGTTGCTGGGAAGTCACCGGTACTAGGGAGAGTAAAAAACCGGCGGTTATGAGTCCTTCAAAGATACACATAGTTGAGGTGAAGGAAGACAGTCCAAGACCTTTGAAGAAAACTCGTAAAGAGGCTCGTAAAGAGGATCCTAAAGAGGCTCCTAAAGAGGCTCGTGAAAAGGTTCATGCAGAGGCTAGTGGAGAGGGTGGTCGTTGGGTGACCAAAGACGAGTTGCAAAGTATGGTCAAGGACGTGCTTGACCACATGACTCAAGGTTTTGGGACGATCCTCAAGGGGATGGCTGGTATCACCAAGGAGATGAAGTTGATGTCCGTGAGACTGGAAGCTGTGGAGAAGATGGTTGGTATCACCAAAGCAGGGACATCATCTCTGGATAACACTCAACCCAAAGAACCCGGGGTTAGTAACAAATCCTCTCCCAACAAGGTCGTCCAGACGACTTAAAATTAAGTCATCCAGAGACAACTAGTCGTCCAGCCGACTTAAAAGTAAGTCGTCTAGAGATAACTAGTCGTCTAGACGACTTAATTTAAGTCGTCCAGTGTTTATAATGTGTTATTTACTGATTTGGATCTTCTATAGTGCAGAGTGAAAGTGTGGCAGAAGTTGCAAAACCGAGTGATGCAGAAGGTGGAAAACAGAGAGATAAAGAACCGACGGTCGGAAAAGTTGCAAAATCGAGTGATGCTCCAGTTGCAAAACCGAGTGATGCAAAAGCTGGAAAACAGAGAGATAAAGAACCGAGGGTCGGAAAAGTTGCAAAATCGAGGGAGGGAAAAGTTGCAAAACCGAGTGAGGCTACAGTTGCAAAACCGCTTGAGGCTCCAGTTTCAGAACCGGTTGAGGCTCCAGTTTCAGAACCGAGCATTGTTCCACATTCAGAACAGAGCCTTGTTGTATTGGAAAAAACAGCTGCCACTGCTTCGGACATACAGCGGCGAGATGCTCGATATAAAAAGAAGCTGGAGGCTTCTATTGCAACTAACCGTTTAAAGAGTGAACGAGAAAAGAAACTTGCTGCCACACAGCTATCTCCTTATACGGCAAACAGCACGGCCAAGACCATCATCGAAAAGAAAAAGAAAGGTCCAACCTATAATCCATTTCCCCCACTAGACAGGTCTAAGTTGAAGGAACTTGTTGACTGGTTGAAAATTGTTCCGTAAGTGATTGCTTTACCCATAATAGCTTGATTTAGTTTACCAAAACTGATTGCTTTTGTGATTGCTTTTGTGTTTGCAGGGATTATTTCACAAAGTTAAAGGATAAACCGCGTACCTCTGCCTCAGAACATTATCCAACCATCTTTATGCTGCATATAAAATAATACAAGTCAGAAGATACCATAATACAAGTAGAAGATATCAGACGACTTAAATTTAAGTCGTCTACAAAGTCGTCTGCGCAGATGACTTATCACTAGGTCGTCTAGTAAGTCGTCTACGTGGACTACTTTTTAGACGACTTACTAGACGACCTACTGATAAGTCGTCTGCGCAGACGACTTTGTAGACGACTTAAATTTAAGTCGTCTGATATCTTCTACTTGTATTATGGTATCTTCTGACTTGTATTATTTTATATGCAGCATAAAGATGGTTGGATTAATGTTCTGAGGCAGAGGTACCAGGCTAATCCACAAGCTTCCAGGAGCGAGAGAATGTGCTTCCTTTATCACAACTTTTCTCAGACTTGGAGAGCCCAATACGATGATTTTGCCCAGTCGAAGGGCGATTGGAGGGGTTTAGGAAGAAGACTCCCTGGTGGGGCGTGGTCATACTATGACGGATCAATACCTTCATTTTGCCAATCGATGAAGACTTGGGGGGAGGAGATTGATGATATCTATGCGCCATTGAACTTGGAAAACGTTCATTGGATTGCTATCTGGATATCGATCCCTAAGAAGCACATAGTCGTGTGGGACAGCATACCTTCCAGTACGTCCCAAGAAAGACTCGAAGAGATAATGAAGCCTTTTTGCGAGATGCTACCTTATACACTAACCGAGTGCGCTACCAGCGATTAAATACGGGTCAAATACAGGTTGGAGCCATACACATTTAAGAGAATTAAGGAAATACCCACGGCCAATAGTGGTGATTGTGGCGTGTACGCTCTAAAGTACATCGAATGTCATGCTCTTGGGGTCCCCTTTTCTAAACATCATTTTGCTAGGTCCAACGCGAAGCAAATGAGGGATAAGATGGCAGTCAATATATTTACGGAGCTTCCTGACCAGCATTTGAAAGAAAACGTGAATGCTGATAAGTTCGTGGGCTTGTATGATTTTGTATAGATTAGGCTGATCCTTGTATTTGAACTTGATGATGTGTTTGTATGATGGACAACTTTATCTTTCTGTATATTAACCTTTTATGTTTGTATGATGGACAACTTATCTTTCTGTATATTAACCTTTTAAAATTAAGTCGTCTTATAATCTTTTGGTTGTGCAATTTGACAAAGAAGTTAATACATAGCCTAAACACTAGACGACATAATTGTAGGTCGTCTGGACGTCTAATCAACACTAGATGACTTAAGTCGTCCAAAGAACTAGGTAACAGTGGACGACTTAACAACACTAGAAGACTTCATTATAGGTCGTCTGGACGATTAACCAACACTAGACGACTTAACAACACTAGACGACTTAATTATAGGTCGTCTGGACGACTAACCAACACTAGACGACTTAAATTTAAGTCGTCGAGATGACTATGTAACAGTGGACGACTTAACAACACTAGACGACTTAATTATAGGTCGTCTGAACGAGTAAACAACAATAGACGACTAAATTCTAGGTCGTCTGGACGACTAATCAACCGGTTTCTTACATTGTGGTTTCCTATGGCCAGTTTCCTTGCTGTTTGAGCATCTATAAACCCTGTGTTGCTTCCGGGGTTTGCGTCATTTCATCCTGGATAGCTCCAACCAAGATTGCCATCTTGATTTCTTCTGTCTCCCCGGACCACGCTTTACCTCCGGAGGGAAGCATGTGCGTTCCTCAACTTGTTGTCCAGCACAAGGAAATATATTCTCTAAGTATCCTTCATACAAATACTCCTTTGAGTACACTAGATGTACAAGTGTGGATATATGCAAACACGCAAATGTACCAGCAGCTATAGCATGAGAACAAGGCATTTTCTCCACTTGGTAGACACCACAATCACACTTTCCATGTTCCAAATCAACCACACAGTCCATTTTGCCACCTTTCACAAAGAATCGCCAACCATCAATTGGTTGGGCCCTCATCGTATCCGCTATCTCCTCTCGAACAACAAGCAAGTAACTCAAAGTATCTTCTCTCCTTTTCCAATACCACTTTCCTAGTTTCTCCCTTATGAACTCCAGCAAAAACTTAATCAGAAATCCTCTAGCTCGCTTCAGTGCAGAATTAGTAGATTCAGCGATGTTGCTTGTTTTTATGTTGTACCTGTCCCCCTGACAATAAACCCTTGTCCATAGGCTGACGTCGGCATTCACCAAATACGTTGCAAGGTCCGGGTTTGCACTATTTATCTCAGCCATGTACCGGCTAAAATCTGAAACCGTATGAGCATAAGCAACACCTTTCACCAAGTACAAGAGATGTTTCCCTTTATACTTTTTGACAATGTTATCTTGAAGGTGATAATAACATATTCCTCTCACTACCCAAGAAAACACCTTATCACACGCACTTTTAATGGCCGTATGCCGGACGGAGACTATCACCAGAGGCTGGTCATCAGATATACAAGTAGCCAATTTTGTGAAAAACCATTCCCAAGAAGGGTCATCTTCAGCATCTACGATCCCAAAAGCCAATGGAAATACATGAAAATTCCCATCTTGTGCGGCTGCAACCAATATAGTACCCTCATACTTCCCACTTAGGTGAGTCCTATTCACCACAATGACCCTTCTCTGATACTTAAAACCTTTGATAGAAGCTCTAAAAGAGAGAAATAAATACTTAAATCTCTTCATAGAATCAAGTTCTATAGCCGTGACAGAATCGGGATTTGCTAAGGAGATTTGCTCGAGATATGATGGCAGATGCGAAAACCCATCTTCTGATGTTTCTCTCACCAATGTTTGTGCATATAACAGTGCCCTGTATGAAGTGGTGTAATCAGGCTCCATGCCAAACATGTTGTTCATTGCATCTATTATATGCTGCGGAGTCAACCCATCAATGATTCCAACACGATCAATGAAAAGCCTACCAACATACTTCGGAGTACAGCGTCTACGCTGAGCGATTCGGTCTCCCACTGAGCATGTATGTGTTTCCACATATTTTGTTATGCAAAACGTGTTTGTCCCATGTTTCACACTCGCTCTTATCTTCCATCCACAACCACTAACCCGACATGTTGCCACAAGGAGAGTTTTCGTTGACTTGTATATTCTGAAGGAGAACTTACGCCTCACTGTTGTCGCAGCTCTGAAAGCAGTGCATCCTTGCTAACAAAACTCTGGTTGACATAGATACCATTACCATTCGATCGTCCTCCTTCAATAGCATATGTATCTTTGTAATCTTTAAAAACCACATCATCATCTTCTTCCTCATCCTCATCTCTAACCTTTCCATAAACACTATAATCCTCACCATTCTCATCCGCTTCAGCAACATTAGAGCAAATAGAGATTTCAGCATCCTCCTCCTTATCATCCTCCTCTTCATCATGATTTTCATCTTCAACCAACTCATTATCACCTTCATCTTCAAAACATTCATCAGCTTCATCATCTTCAAACCATTCATCAGCTTCTTCCCTTTCCTCTGAAACCGTTTCCACCTTGCTACGGGTTGATACACAAAGACATACTCTATGAGTTTTGAGTACCTCGAGCAAGTTACAAACTTGTCTATCACTTGTAACATGAATGGGAGGGGTGTCTGGAGCA
>CAKOAT010371820.1:117581-201273 GCA_932364175.1 Eruca vesicaria subsp. sativa
GCATGTGTTGAATCTTCATTCAATAAAAACAATCTTGCTCCTTTGAGATCATCAACCACAAAATCCCAACGGCAATCTTTCAACAACCATTCTCCATACACTGCATGTAACTGACGAATCATCTGCAAAAATTCAAAATAAAACACATTAGTAAACATAGAGAATTTCATGAAAGTTTACTAAACATTGACGCAGACGATATACCAGTAAGTCGTCTGGACGACTTACCCGTAAGTCGTCAATTGAAGTCATTTTTGCAATTGAAATTTAAATAGGACGACTTAAAAGTCGTCCAGCTTTGTTCGTTAAAAAAAAAAACACCAGACGGCTTATAATTAAGTCGTCTAGATAAACTGGGCTGCTTTTGCATTTAACCAATTTTTTTGTCAGATATTTGACTTTTTCTGGACGACTTAAAATTAAGTCGTCTCTGGGAAAGTTATCAATATTTTATTAAATCTAGACGACTTATAATTAAGTCTTCTGAGGTTAGTTTTGCAATTCAAAATAAAACATAAATTTTTAACTTCTCCCAGACGACTTAATTGAAGGCGTCCGTTTAGACGACTTATGTTAAAGTCGTCCAGGATAAGAAAGGTTTGACCAGAAAACTCGGAAAATATTCTGGACGACTTTGCTTATCCTGGACGACTTTAACATAAGTCGTCTAACCGGACGACTTTCAGTTAAGTCGTCTGGGAGAAGTTAAAAATTTAAGTTTTATTTTTGAATTGTAAAACTAACGTAAGACGACTTATCCGTAAGTCGTCTAGATTAAATAAAATATTGAAATTTTAACTTTCCCAGAGACGACTTAATTGTAAGTCGTCCAGAAAAAGTCAAATATCTGACACAATTTGGTCAAATGCAAAAGTAGCCTGGTTTATCTAGACGACTTAATTATAAGTCGTCTGGTGTTTTTTTTAACAAACAAAGCTGGACGATTTAGAAGTAAGTCGTCCGTTTGACCACAGAAGACTTATCTGTAAGTCTTCTACATCCAAATGACTTACGGGTAAGTCTTCTGCGTGAACAGATCTGGAAAAAAAATCAATTTCATACCTTAAACTAGGTGAGATGACTTTCTTTGCAAACAGAGTCTTCTCCAACCACCCAGAACATCAAACGAAAGTAACCCACCAAGAATTGTATGCTTCAATGGCTCTATCAACCATAAAAATTTTGCTATCAAAAGCTTGGGTTTTTGGTATGAATATGGAGACAAAGTGAAGGAGATGTTGTTTTTAGTTCATAACAATTGAGAAAGAGAGTATGGTATCGATATTAAGTGCATTAAAAGCT
Organism: Eruca vesicaria subsp. sativa; assembly: GCA_932364175.1. Taxonomy (NCBI): domain Eukaryota; kingdom Viridiplantae; phylum Streptophyta; class Magnoliopsida; order Brassicales; family Brassicaceae; genus Eruca; species Eruca vesicaria. Next base: position 118,884 of record CAKOAT010371820.1, read on the forward strand.
TCAAACCTTGGTTGTACAAGGTTGTTGGGAGTATTCATGGCAATGGCAATGTTGTAAATACTTGAAGATGATGAGGTTGAGAGAGTAAAAAGGTTATTTTCGGAAAAAAATACAAAAAAAAATTAATGGCATTTTCGTAAATAAAATGAAGATTTGGGGTGAATAAGACAAAAACAAAATGAGTCAAAAGAAGAAGTTAGTTTTGTGTTTGACTTTGAGTTTTGAGTCAATTTTGCAAAAATCTCTACATTAGATAGCTGAATTCAATCCTTTATCTACACAAATAACAGCGAAAATCAAATTCTTATTTTGTTATGTATTTACAAGACAATCAAAGTTTAATGTGGTTTTCCAAGAAAAAAAAATTAATTCCCATGTTATCTACTAATAATAAGAATCCAAAAAATGTGAATATGAAAATCTATTTTCATCCTACAAAATTGCACAGTTTAAAAGAAGTTGTCAAACCGTTTAAGCTTTTATCTTTTCATAGTGGTTTTTCATTTTAAATCCTGTAATGGTTTTACAAGGTTGTGAATATGTCTAAGGATGTATTTGGTTATCCTAGTTATGTGTATTTTCATCCTAAAGTTTAATAGAAATTATTGTTGGAGATTTGAGTGAATCTTTGCAACTGTTGAAATAAACAATTGCAATTTTCTAATGGAACACTTGCAACTGATCAAATGAAACAACAAAACTATTGGTGATTACAGAGGTGATATACCCTTGCAACTGTTGGTGATTATTGTCTTTGGTGATGAATCATTACAACGTTGGTGTTAGCAATTGTAACTTTTGGCTAACATTGCAACTGTTAGTGCTAATTATTTAAACCCTTAGTACTATATATAAGGAGTTGTGGACATTAACAAATAATAACTGAAAATAACAACAATCAGAAATCATAAACTAATTGGTAGAGAAAAAGAGAGATTCATTGTTCCAAAATCATTAAAGATCTTTAAAAAACACATATAAAAATGAGAAATTCTAATTGTTATTGTTATATGTGAAATTCAAAAAATATGTGAAAGGATGCGTGTTTTCATTTTAAAAGTTGCATTGATTTAAAATAAGTTTTTAAAATGTCTAAGCGTCTTTACATAACGGTGTGTCTTTTTTCCTTTTCTTTTTTAAAAGTAGTGATTTTTATGAAGTTGTAAAAATATCTAAAGATGTATCATATTATCATAATAATGTGTTTTTCCATCATACAGTTTTTGTAAAGCCACATCACATAAAGTTATATTCTAGATGAAGATTCATGATCACAGTAAAGCTGAGATCATTAATGAAATGCAACATCAAACTATTCCATACAAGAATTGTATAACATGAAACATGATGGAGTGGTTGTCAAGGTGCTACCGATAACGAACGATTTTCTTTGGAGCATCTTAAGAGACTTTGTACAATTATTTAACACGAGAGATTAGTTTTATCTAATAACAGACTATTTGTCTGTATATTGTATATTTCATCAGTTGTTCCAAAAAAAATAGTTATCTCTCTAACTATTAAGGCCTTTAGATTTCTGTAAAAGACAAATTCATATAAACTAGGTGTTTTGTCTGCAATTATGGACATAATTCTCTTATAAATTTTGATTAGCTGATGTTTCATTAATTTAAAAATCAGCATAATAAATTATTATTTATGTTTTCAAAAAACAAAATGAAACATCAAATAATTATCAATGACAAAACTTGAACATCGAAAATATTTAAAATAATATGTTTCTATAATATTTTGCTTCATTTATATTATATTATAATATTTATACAAATTTTTCTACCTAATTTATATTTAATTATAATTTTGTATATCGTAATTTTAGGGGTGGGCGTTCGGGTACCCATTCAGGTTCGAATCTATTCATGTTTCGGGTTCTCAGATTCACAAATTTTAGCCCCATTCGGATATTTCTAAATTTTGGTTCGGGTTCGGTTCAGATCCTTGCGGGTTCGGTTTGGGTTCGGATAACCCATTTAAATTCTTTTTAAAAATTTTAAAATTGATTATATACTTTAAATTTCTAAAAATCTATAAACAAAATAATATTTTACAAATAATTAAATAACATAAGTCAAAATACCTAAAATTAACATATAAATTAGTTTAATTTGAATATTTGGATTGTAAATCAATAATTGTTTTTAAGTATTTTGATATTTTGAATGTACTTTAGCAATTTTAGCCATGTATGTTTGACTATTTACATATATTTACAAGTATTTTGAAAAATTTCAAAGTATTATATATATATATATGTATATATATTGAATTTTTATATACAATAAATCTAAAATAATTAATATATATAGGTATATAAATCTCTTTCGGATATAGTCGGGTACTCGAAATACTTCGGTTCGGGTCGGACTCGGTTTCGGTTCTTTAAATACTAAAATTTTGAACCCATTCGGATGATGAATCAATTTCGGATCGGGTTCGATACTACTTTTTCGGATCGGGTTCGGTTTGGTCCTTCGGGTCCAGGTTTTTTTGCCCAGCCCTAATAAATTTGTTTTAATTATATAATAATTATATAAGATTATAGAAATTATGACATATAATTAAAATTACCAAATATCATGGAGAACTTAATGAATTAGTAAATTCACTTCTTAAATAATTTTTCTTGAGTGATGATTTATATTTAATTAATAATAGATAATATTTATATTTTAGCTTTAAATTATATAATATAAAAAATAGATTTTCAAGATAACGACATAATACATAAGAATTACCTTATTTTATAAAAGTATACTACTATTAGTGTAAATTTATTTCAATTATAGAATAACTACAATTTTGTATATCTTAATTTAAAAATTCTGATAAAAAATATATTTTCAAGACAACAACTTAATACATAAGAAGTATCTTATTTTCTAAAATCTGATACTACTAATATAAATTTGTTTTAAATATAATAAATTATATATTAAATTATAGAAATTATGATAAATTGTTAAAATTACTTAAAATCATGGAAAATATGAAAAATCAACAAACATCAAATCAACTTCTTAAATAATAGTACAATTTTTACATGTTAATTTAAAATTTTATAATAGAAAAATATATTTTCAAGATAACATAATACGTAAGAATTAACTTATTTTCTAAAATATCATATTATTAATAATAAACAAAATTAGAGAAATTCTGATAAATTATCAAAATTACCTAGGATCATGGAGACAAATCAACAAATTCTCTTTTCAAATGATTGTTTTGATGATTTATATTTAATTGTTAATAATATAACTTCTATATCTTAATTTAAATTTTTATAATGCGAAAATATATTTTCAACATAAATACAGAATACATAAGAATTATCTTATTTTAGAAAAATATAAAATTATTAATATAAATTCCGTTTAGTTATATAATAAATATAATAATTTTTATATCTTAGTTAAAAATTTAAGTTTTATATATAAAATATATTTCAAGATAACAACATAATTCACAAGAATTATCTTATTTTTTAAAATATATATATTCAAATAAATTCATTTTATTTATATATAAATTATATATAATTTTTATAGCTTAATTTAAAATTTAAGTTTTATATATAAAATATATTTCAAAATAACAACATAATTCACAAGAATTATCTTATTTTCTAAAATATTATATATTCATATAAATTCGCTTTATTTATAAATAAATTATATATAATTTTTCTATCTTAATTTAAAATTAAGGTTTTATATATAAAATATATTGCAAGATAAAAACATAATTCACAAGAATTATCTTATTTTCTAAAATATGATATATTCATATAAATTCGCTTTATTTATAAATAAATTATATATAATTTTATATCTTAATTTAAAATTAAGGTTTTATATATAAAATATATTGCAAGATAACAACATAATTCACAAAATTATCTTATTTTCTAAAATATGATATATTCATATAAATTCTTTTTATTTATAAATAAATTATATAAAATGTGATCATGACAACTAAGAAAATTTACTTCTGAAATAATAGTATAGAAAATAATTATTTTATTTTCTAGAATATGATATATTCATATAAGTTTGTTTTATTTATAAATAAATTATATATAATTTTTATATCTTAATTTAAATTTAAATCTATATATATAATATATTTCAAGATAACAACATAATTCACAAGAATTATCTTATTTTCTAAAATATGATATATTCATATAAATTCATTTTATTTACAAATAAATATATATAAATATTAAAAATATGATAAATAAACAAAATTATCTAAACTTATGGAGAACATGACAACTAAGCAAATTTAATTCTTAAATAATAGTATAGATATCTTAAGTTTATATATAGAACAAAATTAAAACCTAAACCAAACCGGTAAATTGAATTTTGAAACTGAAAACAAACAAAACCGAATTGGCAAACCAGTAAATTGAATTTTGAAACTGAAAACAAACAAAACCGAATTGGCAAACCAGCCCCATAATCTGAACGGTCCAAAAAGCTTTGACCTCTCTCTCTCTCTCTCTTCTCAAAGGTAGGGAAAAGAAAAAGGATATATTTTATTTGAAGAGGAAGAAGAGAAAGATTGAGAGAGCGGTGAACGCGGAAAAGACCGTTTTGACCTCGTCTTCTCCCGCAGATTTTTTGCCTTCTTCAGCTCCTTCTTCCTCTTTCTCCGATTCTCCCTAATCCACCATGAACGAGAAAGCCAATGTCTCTAAGGAGCTTAATGCCCGCCATAGAAAGGTCTCTCTCTCTCTCTCGAAATCTCAGATCGTTTCTTTTTTTAAATTTCTCCGAGCTTTTCGGATTCGTATTTTTATATATAGATAGATAGATAGTGATTTCGATTGCCAACGGTCGATGCTTAATCATGGATTGTCGGATGATCTAGATTCGATTGGATCCGTGTTTTGGGAAGCTAGCTAGAGTTCTTCATAGAGTTAGGTGAGGTCTCTGACGTTTTTTTCGTATCGTTGATCCGATCCTTTATTCATTTCATCAGATCATCCATTTAGAGGACAATAACTGATCACGATCTGGTTCTATCAACTTAGAAATTTGTATTCTCTTGGAAGAATCAAACCAAGGCTTTGTTAACGTGGTTTTCATTTTACACGTCAGGTCTTCGATTGTTTAGGTGTTTGTGTTCATGGATGGTTGTATCTGCTTTGAGAACTTTCCTTCATTTTTATAGTTTCTTGGTGTAGATTATCTTATTATTTGTGTAGTCTCTTACAGATTCTTCCTTGAGATAGTCTATTGTTTGAATATTCCCTTTGTTTTTGGTGCTACTTTATTTGTGCAGATTCTTGAAGGGCTTCTTAAACACCCAGAGAACAGAGAATGTGCTGACTGCAAAACTAAGTATTGTTTTTTTTGTCGCACATGTGAATTATCAGCTTTTTTTTTTGCTGGCTCAGTTATATATTTGGCTAATACTATATTTGCTTTGCAGAGGTCCAAGATGGGCTAGTGTTAATTTAGGTATCTTTATCTGTATGCAATGTTCTGGGATCCACAGGAGTCTCGGGGTACACATATCTAAGGTTCTCTCTCAATTTCCTTTCTTACACCTGTCTTCTAGATGCTGCATTTTTTATTCAAAAAATAAACTGAAATCTTAATTATATGTTTTCTTGTTATTGCTAAACTCATTCCATTTGGATTCTCTGCATACCGTTATTTCTATTAGTTTTTCATATTTTCAGTTTCATCTAGAATCTCCATCTCAAGGCTTACTTCTGTAGTTCTGTAGATGAGAACTTTGACTTGAGTGCATCAAATCTCTCTGCTTTTCTTTGATGACCCTTCTCTAGCTAGAAAAAAAATGGCATTTATCCAATACGTACCTCAAGCAATTCTGCGCAAAGTAAATGATTAAGTTGTGCCTTCTGATTCGTATATAAGCTAAGTCCTTCTGGCCAAGTCGATTTTAACCTTAGCAGAAGCATAAGAGACTTATTTGTTCTAGCGATTGCTGATGAGTGTAGGTTCGATCTGCCACGCTGGACACATGGCTCCCGGAGCAGGTTGCATTTATTCAGTGTAAGAGTCTTTGAAAATTAATTATCTGTAGGTGGTCCATTTTTACAGGATTAGTTTCACCATGTTAAGTATAAAACCTTTTCTTTGCATGCAGCAATGGGAAACGAGAGAGCAAATAGTTACTGGGAAGCTGAGCTGCCCCCAAACTATGATAGAGTTGGTATTGAGAACTTCATACGTGCAAAGTATGCCTCTCTCTTTTCAGTTTACATACCCCTCAGTTAGTTCTTCTTTGTTAAATTGGGTTTTAATCCTGCTATGCAGATTGACATTGAACTAATCTTGTTACATGACTTTTCTAGGTATGAAGAGAAGAGATGGGTTTCTAGAGGTGAAAAGGCTAGATCACCCCCAAGAGTCGAGCAGGAACGGCGGAGATCTATGGAAAGGACTGGGCCTGTCTATGAGCATGGGCACAGTAGTAGTCCTGTAAATTTGTTTGAGGAAAAGAAAACTGTCCAAGCACCTAGAACAAGAAATAGTGTTTCCGCAACGAGGATAAGTCTTCCCGTGCCTCCACAAGGACCTGGTCAGGTATCGAACATACTACCCGGACGATATGGTTTGACTAAAGAAATTAATGCCTTTAGTTATTCATAATTATTAAGAATCCCCATGCATGATCTTATTTAATAGCCTTAGGATATCAGAAGTAATGCATATGATGATTTAGATGTCAGACCTTGTATTCTTACATCTAGTAGACTACTTTGTTTCTAGTGCATCATAATCTTTCAAAGCGTGAATTTTCATTCATAATAGAAGTATTTGAAGTTTTGTTTTTCTGATACATGAAGCTAAAAAAATGATAGGTTATAAAGCCACAGCAGAAGACAGAATCTGTAGCCGCTCCTGTGGAGACGACGAAACCAGCAGTAAATGTTGCACCCGCATCTGAGCCTCCAAAGGTGGATTTTGCTACTGACCTCTTTAACATGCTATCAATGGACGAGCCAAATGCAAAAACCTCAGAGGCAGCTCCTGCTGATGACAACTCATGGGCTGGCTTTCAGTGTATGTATCTATCTAGCATGTGCATGACTTAGTCACAATCATTGTATTACATTTTTCATATCCTTGTAAACTCTATGTTATTCTTCTTCTCTAGAAATTGCTTAAGAGTAATGTATGAATATTTGAATCCTAAAACTGTAGCGGCTGGAAACGGTCAAACGGCAGAGAAAAGTGTCACGCCAAAGGCTGATGAGAGCAGTTCTCCTGCAGCTACTGGGATCGAGGATTTGTTTAAAGACACACCTACTTTAATAACCCAACAAGCACCACAGAAAGATGTGAAAGGCGATATCATGAGCCTATTTGAGAAGGTAATTTCTGAAGTCAGTAATGTGCTCCTCTTATATTTACTGCTTTTTGGTCTACCTTTCTCTTGATTCTCAGTTTTCAAACTTTCCTTATCGTATCGTTATTAAACTCACAAGTTACATATATAGAATGACTGGTGCTTCCAACACAAAACCTAGGTGTTGTGTCTTGTTACGCTAGATCTAACACTAGACATCTGCAATTTCCAAACCTAGGTCAAGTGATATAACTCTTATGTCTTTCATTTGTTACAGACAAATATCGTGTCGCCTTTTGCAATGCATCAGCAACAGGTTGCTATGCTTGCTCAGCAGCAAGCCCTTTACATGGCTGCAGCAGCAAAAGCTGCAGGAGGCACTCCAAACGGTGTAAATCAGCAAGCTATTGCTAATGCTCTTAGCTTAGCATCCGCAAATTGGTCAAACACTGGCTACCAGGTCCCTGGAATGACTAACCCAGGAGGTGGTCAAGCTGATCTCCAGAAACTTATGCAAGTAAGTATCTCCCGTCCGCATTTGTTTCATCAAGATCTAAATTACTTATGACCAAGCTTATGATAAATTCTCACTGTATCTTGATCTCTCCTATATCGCTGTGATTTTAGAACATGAACATGAACGTGAGACCCGGACAACAGCAAGAGAACACTCTTCAATATCCAATATCCAGGTATGTAAACAGAAATGCTTTCTGTTTGTATGTTAGATAAAGAAACACAGAGAAGTAAACTGTATTCTTTCATTCAGTTTTGCGTTCAACTTTGAACATAAAAGATTTAGTGTATTCTGATTTAAGGAACATTTGAATAGGTGCTCTCTTGTTTTCATGAGCTCTCTCAGGTTTCCAATATGTGACAACTTGTAAGTATTTATGTCGGAAATAAGAATATGTTGTTACTAATGCAGTGTCTACGGAACCGGTCAAGTTAATCCCGCGACAAACGGTATGACCCCAAACTCAACCGGTAAACCTCAATCATCAACTTCAGCGCAAACAACAAGTACCACACCAGCTTCTCAATCAGGCAAAGACTTTGATTTCTCTTCCTTGATGGATGGAATGTTCACAAAGCATTGATCAACAGAGGCAATTTTTCTGAATTTGCCTCTTCCTTTTTTTTATTAAAAAAATTGTCTTAAATATGAAGACCTCAAGTATATACAATCATCTCTGGACAGTTTCTCTGTTAAACTTGTTTTTCTTTGAAACTGTGTTGTAGTTTGGGCTTTCATTTACTCGATTGCTGAAAGAGTAATAGATGCAATTCTTGAGAAGAAAAAATAAAAGAGTTTTATCCATGTGATTCTGAAATTGTGATCAGAGAACCTAGTTTTTTCCGATGTTCAGAAACGTGCTAGGCGATAGTCAGGTGGCATGGTTAGATCTAGCGTTTAGAGATAAAATCAGGGATTAAGCAAAAATTATACAAGTATAATTTTTAAACTATTTTATATGTTATAAAATATGTTAATCTTTAAACGTGTATAACATTAAAAATGTTTGGAATCTTATAAAACACAAATAGAATATATAAAATTAATATGATAATTTTTATCAAAATTATAATTATAAGTTATATTTATTAAATTTTAGATCAAATAAATAGATAAAAATATTATTAAAAAATAAAATAAAAATAGATTATGCGGTTAGACGGTTATTTGGGTGGTTTAAAATCGGACGACTAATTTTTTACAGTGATTTTGCATAAATCAGCGCAGAAGAGAGTAACGTCTAGGCAGTTAAACGGCCGATTTTTAGAGCAAAAGTTTTTTCTACTCCACGTAAAGTTTACTAGTTATTTTTTTTACTGTTATATAAAATAGAAGATCGATTATATTGTTTGTCTTTTATCAACGTTACGTAAATTTTCATTTTGTAAATAATGCTTATTATCTAGACCAAAGTAAATATTCGTGTTGATGCTTGTTTATACCAAAGTCCATGTGAAATCAAAATCAAACAAACATATAAAAAGTTTTAGTTAGTTTTATCAATTATATAAATGTTGGTATTGAGTTAAGTCTGAGACGTGCGTTATGGTCAAAATGGCCTTGATAAAGCTCATTCACGCTTCTCTCTTTTTGTTCGTACTTCTCCCTCTCGCCAACCTTCGTTTACCTTTTCCTCTTTTTTTAAGATTTCGTGAACTACTTCTATTGTAGATTTTTAGATAAGATTCGACACACATTAATTAAGATATGATTCTTAAATCATTTTTATAAATACAGTAACTGACAGCTCAAAGAGGTTCTAAACGATAGTTGAGTTAAATCCAAAATAGCAAGTATTCCGTATTTTATGATAGTTTAAATGTTTGATGTAATCGTGAGCTAGAAAATCCACTTGAAAATGGTGATCATTTGTCAAAATCCTCGCCTAATCAATGTAATATCTTTTAGTTGTGAGTTGTACATTGGTTTTGTTATATTAGTATTTGTTTACATTCTTGTCTCCTTACGTGGATCGAGTATCACCTTAATCTAATGAAAACATCATAAGATAATCCAACACATGAGAACACGTCGGACTTTAGGCTTATACATCCGGTTATTAAAAACAAAAATACAATGTCGGTCTTGTACGGAGCTTCGGGCAGAAGTTTGAGTTCTATTTATCTGTTTTAAATAATAAAGATCAATCAGTGTGAAGCACAAAATACAAAAATGGTCGGTAGATTTTTGTTGTGCTTGTTGACCCGTAAAGCGATATATATCTATCATGGGTTTGAATTGTCAAATCAAATCTACTATTAGTATGTGCATACGCAGTGTTATGCAAACAAAATTGAACGCTAGAGTTGAGAATACGTATTCCATCTCAATTATTATTAATTTAGATCTGCATGTCCTTATCTAAAGCATTATTCATATGTATCACTATTCTAATTTCTCACTCTGAATTTCAACTATTACTTTTACAATGTCAATGAAAATGGCCTACAATACCTAAATATCGCAACTCAACAGTAACTGCTTTTACTATTGGTTCTTTCTTTTTAAAAACCAATGGATTACCTTTTAAACATAAAAAAATTAGAAATCAAGGTTTCTGTTTTTACATCAACAATGTTTAATTAATATCCTAACGGTTTAGGGTAAGATTATCCTGAAACTAATAAAGGGGTGTTTTAAAAAAAAATTCTTTTTTTTTGTTTTCTAACTAAAAAAATATATATAAAAACAATCAATCACGGACTGACACGTGTTATTGGAGTTCGCAAACAGTTAAAGCAAAAATGTAATGCTTATATTGGTGCTGAAAGCGTTGGCGCTTTCTGCTTTTGTGGAACCCTAGGGTTAAGCACCCAATATTTTGGTGTGATAATACTGCTCTTAGACTGTTAACTCTCTAGACCATGAGATAACAATTTAACGAGTTACAAAATCTACTAGGTCTGTTCAATAACAGTCTTAGATGGATTCAGTGTCGATCGTGAATGTTTATAGATGGAAAATAATCAATAAATAAAGATCTATTGTTATAGCTAGGAATTGAATCTTCTACACAGATCTCTATTTTAACTTTTATTAACCTTTAATTATTTATTGTTTTATTAAATATTTTGGACGATATTTTACATAAACAAAAAAAATCGGAAATTTATGCTTTCTTAGCCTTTTTCAGGACTGCGAACGAATCCACAGCGGATATGTAGACGGTTTGATACATAGGTGAGGTGTGGTTACTGTCACAGAACATAGTATATTAAAATATATTTTGAGAATATCTGGAGTGGTTATGAGAAATAACTCAGACATATCAAATATATCTCCATAGTTACCACTCTCTCTTTACTTATTTTAACTATTTTGTTGTTGTTTTATTGTTCTATCTTATAGAAAGCCATATTAACTTTGTTATTAGTAATTCTCAAAATCTTGTTGTTATGTTAGGTAAGGTTCTCACTTCAAGCGAACGCATCAAACCCACGTGTAACTCAGATAAGCCTCCATCACCATACCTTATGTAAAGGACCCACTTGTGATCCTGTGAAAAGCCCACACAATAAGGACCACATTTAAATTAAATTTCACCAATTTTTCTAATATATATACACACACACTCACCTATGCTTTCTTTTTGTAGATAAGAACCACCGAACCATAACTCCAAGTTCCCGAGGCAAATGAGATCACTCACCATGCCGCTTCTCCTCCCTACCTCTTCCTTCAAAACAACAGCCACCGTCGTCATCGCCGGCGTATTTTCTATTGCCGCGGCGGTGAGTTTCACTGTTCCTTCAGTTTCGCTTTTCTTAACGTCGTGCTTTCCTATCGTCTATGATAACACAGTCTTCCTCATCAAGCCACCGTATCTTTACTTACTCACCAACTGTATCATCGTCACCATCGTCGCTACTTCTAAGCTCACGCAGAAAGCATCTTCTAATATCGATGAGTCTGAGTTCTCGGAAGTAGTAACGCCGGTGACAGTAGTACCCGCGGTGCCTTCTGATATCGACACTGGTTACTTAAACGTGGCGCAAGTCGTCTCTAATTATACCGGTTTTGAAGAGAATGATGCACCGGTTGAAGATGTCCACGAAGGACCCATCACTGATGGTAACGTGATAGTTGTGGATGGTCAACAAGATCAACATGCAGAGACGGAGAAGCCAAAACCGAGTAGTGCCTCTCCGGAACCGGAGAAGGAGGAGACAAAACAGAAGAGTGGTTCGCCGGAGGTTTCGGTTGTGAAGCTGTCGAGGAAACCGCCGAGATTCAGTCAACAAAGATCGCTTAAAAATAGCCAAGAAGGTACAGTATTTTCATTCATATGGAAACTAAACTTGAGGGGTAAATGCGTAATTTAACCTATTCCAAAATTTCTGCAGGGGGTGGTGGAAGTGGAACTAAAAAGTCAAAGGACTCGAGGAGGCAGGACACGCTGGAGACGACGTGGAAGAAGATAACGGAAGGACGCTCGACGCCGTTAACGAAGAACTTGACTAAATCCGACACGTGGCAAGAAAGGTCGCACGTGCAAAAGAAGGAGAAGATGACAAAGTCTGAGAACTTAAATGACATAAAGAAACCTACGGAGTCGGAGGGGACGTTGCGGTTGAAACGAGAGCCATCGCCGGGCCAGGAAGAGCTGAACAGGCGTGTAGAAGCGTTTATCAAGAAGTTCAACGATGAGATGAGATTGCAAAGACTAGAATCTTTGGCCAAGTATAACCAGATGGTTAATGGAGGGACTCGTTTGTAATATTCTAGGTTGTTTTTTTTTGGTCTTTTCTTGGAAGAAGTTTCAGAAAAATAATGCAAGTAGGTAGACAAAAACAATGTGTACTTATTGCCAAAGAGGAAGATGTGTACTTTTATTGTATGTAATGATTGTTATATTTTGTCTACTTCTAGGGCCTCATTACTCGAGCTAGTGATTTAAAACGAAGACTAATATGTGAACAAAGACTAGACTAGTGATCGAATCCATAGCTTGTTTCAAGATAATGCATTATAACCAATATAATATACGTCACCGGTCAACTCTTCTCTCAACGAGTTGCCTTTGTTTCCAAACTGGTTTGGTCTTCGACGGATTCTCCATCGCGGGGGTGTGTGCGGCGAGAATAGTTGCTGGTTTTGTCAACCGCGGCTAGGCTCTTCGGTGGCAATGCATGCTGAGTCAACAGGGTTCTAGGACTGATCTCGAGCTGCTTTGTGAACCTCCTCCTTAGGGTGGAGGCAGGCCTCCGGCTTAAAATATATTTGGGCCTAGTGCTAGGTGAAAAATATTTCTTACAATTTTGGTACACTATTGCTGTAAATTTTGAAAAAGAAGAACCTAAATTATGTATTTATTATAAAATAGTATCCTAATTCCTTAGGTAAAAATGAAAAAAAAAAAAAGATCCTGTTTAAAATGCATTTTGAGCACATGCTCAGAGTCGGCACTGGGTGGAGGTTGTTGTCTCTGTCTCTCCAGTGCAGGTTCGATGGCACGTGACGCCTTTGGATGCTCCTTCCCCAAATAAATCTCGATCTTCTCTTTGTCGGTGTCCTTGGTTGCAGGTGTAGTGGTCTGTCCTTGAAGGCAATGGATTAGGTGGGCCTAGCGAGCTGTTTTTGACTGTCCGATCTTTTAGATTTGGTCACCGGGTATGCCCAACTCTATCGGGTCCAATATCTCATTTTAACTGCGGGTTCGATTATGTGGCAAGTGAACACTTGGTCTTTGATGCTTTCTTCCTGCGATGTTGCTTTGCTTGTAGTTTATGCCCTGTTTTTGTGTAGATCTGAGTTTGTGTTAGGTTTAATTTTTGTCATCTGTTTCTTGTTTTTTCTGTTTGTCTGTAAAAAACTTAAAATTTGGTATTAAATTTTAACATTTTTATCAAAAAAAAAACAATATAATATACACAATTTGTTTTTGGCAGAAATGAGAGTGAGTTTTCTGCTTAACCTTGTATACGTTAATAGTTAGCTCCCACCAAGGCACCAATTACTGGATCCTGTGTGTCAAAACGATTTTCATAATTCAGCTATTTTTGTTAAAACTCGAACCGTTTCAAAACAGAGTAGAAAAGCTAACAAGCTCTCTCATATTCAAATGGCAGGAGACGATGAATTTACCACTGGAAGTACCAACCCACGTAGCCGAGAAGAGCGGCTAGAACTGGCGTACTACAAGGTGAGCCAACGTGTGAGACCAGCTAGTTCTCTAACAAAACATTTGAACATTATAAGTGTTAGAACCCCAAAACAGGTATGGTATTACATCACCAAAAAGCGTAAAAATGCACTTAAATCTTGTATTATACAATACTAGCAAGCCCGCTCTAGGACATGAAATAAATAATATAAGTTATTTAATAGGGTAATTTTCTCAAATATACTTTTTAAGTTTTTATCATAAAATAGACTTCAAAAACTAAAATGACCAATTTTTTTTTTAAAAAAAAAATTGAAATCCTATCTCCAAAACTACACTCCTCAACTCTACACAAAAATGTTTAGGATTACTTAACCCAAAGGGTATAAGTGTTTACTTATTGTTGATAAAACATTTAAGTCTATTTTGGTATTTTTATTCTTAAGGTCTATATTTGTGACAAAAAAAATTTAGGTCTATCATAAGGAATTTTTCTACTTATCCTAAGGAATTTCTCTACTTAATATGTTTAACTTATTCTAAACTGAAACTAAAATTAATTTCATGTTGCAAAAAAACAATTTATCTATTTATTTGCCTATTTATTTAAAAAAATCATGTGTTATTAATTATAAGATTATTATTTTACTTTCTTTTAATGTTCGTTTTAGTTTAACAATAACAATTAGATATAGTATTAAAAAAATGCTCGATGAGTTTAACAAAGTTATAATTAATAAGTTGTGAATTTGATCCATTCTAACTGGAACTATATTTAAGTCAGGTAAACTACATAAAAGTTTAATTGCAATCATTACTATTTAAAATTATAATATTTGTTTGAGTCTTAAATTTATTGAATTCAATAAGTTCTATTTTAAATTTGTTCCACTTTTATTTTGTTTATTTAAAAATTACTTCTTGTATATTTCAAAATGTATTTTCTCTACATGGTTCCTTTTTTAAGTTAACTTTTATAGTTCAACATTTTTCTTTAATTTTACTTTTGTTGTAAATTTTATAATCACTTTTTTTCTATTGAGAGTTGTTTGGTGGTGTAATAGTAATGGATATTTACTTTACAAATTTTATTATTTATTATAATTTCGAAAAGAAAGATAAATAAAAAATATTACAAAGAGAAAGATGAATGTGAGTTTTTGATCACATTATTGCATGATTTGAATATATCAGATTAAAGTCAATGAATCTGCTAAAAGATTATTTCCTACAGAAGAAAATAGAATGATACCACAGAAAGAATGTGAAAGACTTCACTCCCTCCTTGCTGATATGAGCCTTGTTCTCAATTATCCAAGTTGTGAGATGCCAATTCACCAAGAATATTTTATACCACAATCATAGAGAAAACTGTATCCTTTCAGGAGAAGGAGCAATACCTCCATCTTTTTTATGTGTAGTCGCCTTGTTAGAACCACTCATGTATAGTGTTTCATATGTTTTTAGCTATTAATTTTGGTCATTTTAGTGTTTAGGAGTTACACTTCGATGTCATTAGAGGTTGGCATTTGTACATATTGCATAAACAGTTTACCGTTTTTGACATCTTTATCTATTTATTATTATCCTTTCTTTTAAAGTTTGTTTTAGTTTAACGATAATTGTTAGAATTAGTTTAAAAAAAAATTGCTTAATGAGTTTAATAATTTTCTTATTAAAAGTTGTGAAGTTTGATCCATTCTAACTGGAAATATATTTAAGTTAGGTAGACTAGATAAAAGTTTAATAGTGATCACTACTATTTAAAATTATAGTATTTGTTTGAGTCTTAAATTTATTGAATTTAATAAGTTCTATTTTAAATTTGTTACAATTTTATTTTGTTTACTTCAAATTTATTTTTCTATATTTAAAATGATTTTTCTCTACGTAGTTCCTTTTTAAGTTAAATTTATATGTTCAACGTTTTTTCTTTAATTTTACGTTTGTTGTAATTTTTTAATCATTTTTCTATTGAGAGCTGTTTGGTGGTATAATACTTACAGGTATTTAGTGTCAAAAAATTATTACTTATTATAATTTTCAAAAAAAAAGATAAATGAAAAAATATTAAAAAGAGGAAGATAAATGTGATTTTTTAATCACATTATTGCATGATTTGAATATATCAGACTAAAGTTATTGAATCTACTAATATATTATTTGCTACAGAAGAAAAGCGAATGATACCACATAAAGAATGTGAAAGATTTACTTTCCCCTTGCTGATAAGAGCCTCGTTCTGAGTTATCCAAGTTGTGAGATGCCAGTTCACCAAGAATATTTAATAGCACAATCATAGAAAAGTTTTATTCTTTCAGGGGAAGGAGCAGTATCTCCATCTTTTTCATGTGTAGTAGTCTTGTTAGAACCACTAATGTATAGTGTTTTCATATGTTTTTAGCTATTAATTTTGATCAGTTTAGTGTCTAGGAGTTAGGGGTTGGCATTTGTACATATTTCATAAAATGGTTAGAAAACACAATTATAAGTTATGAGGCAATTTTGAGTATATTTTGTATGAAATCAAAGTTTGGGGTCAAACTGAAATTTGTCAAAAGCTCAGGGACCAAAAGTGCAAACCATCAGAAAGTAGTCATTGATGTGTCGTGAGTTGCAAAGTGGTCGACGTGAAGAATCCATATCCCTCAATCCGCTCTGCTCGACCTCTCCATCTCAACCCAAACGCCGATGTAAACAATCTAAGAGTTTGCATCAATCGATGAGCACATATTTGGTTTGGTCGCTTCGTCTCCTTCGATCAAAGCTTGAAGCTTCCAGTCCGTAAAGAAAAAAAAGACCAACGAACAAAGATTGGAGTACTCGATCCTCCTGTCTTGACCCAACCTTGCTCTGACGAACACAAATCAACCGAAATATAAAGGTTGAAGCGCTCGACTCTACATGCTCGAACCAACCATGGCGATTTACAGTTGTGATGATGAAAACAGCAGAGGCAAACTCAATCGAACAGAGGAAACACGACCATGGTGGCCTCGGCGAGAAGAAGACATGGTGGTGATGGTCCCGACCCATTAATCATAAAGTTTCTTTAAAGCCCATAACACCAAATGAAACCATTGATTATTTTTTCAGAGATGTGGACACGTGGCGAATTTTTCCTCTCCTATTTAGTGATATGGCAACATAAGAAGAGATAAAACTCTTCTTTATATAATAATATTACTTTATGATTTTAAATTATATTTGAGTTTCCTTTCCAATGATTATTAGATTGTTAAATTTAAATTCAGTTTCTGAAAATAAATAGTTACATTTGAGAATAGATGTTAATTTTTTTATTGATTCTTTTTAACGTTAGGTAACAATTAAATCACATATAATATCTATTTCTATTTCTATTAGATATAATGATTAATTATCTATAACATATGAGTACAGATAGAGCTATACTCAACATGAGATGTATATGGTGAAATCAGGTTACTGGGCCGCGAGAAATATTCTGAACTGCGAGGTTGAAGAATCGGTGACGGAACCAAGTATAACTAGTTTAAAATCCTTTGCTTGAAAAATTCAGGCTCCACAGAAGATCCGCCATCTTATATGGCAGCTGCTGTCTGGATACATAGCGGTCACCGGAAATTTAATTAGACGCTATATGCATTGGGACAATTACTGTCCTAGATGTGGTGAGCTAGATGAAACAGTTAATCATGCTATTTTTGAATGTCCACCGGCTTTGCAGACATGGGCTCTTGTCTCGACACCCTCGTGCTTGGGAATCTTTCCGACAACAAGCATATTTACAAACATGGATTATCTGTTCTGCACAAAGAATGAGACTGAAGATCTTGGACTGGACATAGATCCATACCGATGGATTATATGGTTTTTATGGAAATCAAGGAATGACAAACTTTTCAGAGGCATAGATCCGCTTGAACTAGTCATATATGCATAGAGTGAATGTAAAGCTTGGTTTAAAGCAAATGCAAAGACTGCAGAAGTAGATCAGATAGCACACATGGATACACAAGCCATAAGCTTGCAAAACATTTGTCTAGTGGATGGATCATGGAAAGCTGAAGCAGACCGCATCAGATATGGATGGGTTTGGAAGGACATGTTAGGAAATGAGCAGTTACTAGGAATAAGGAACAAAGAAAACCGTATGTCTTCTTTGCATACAGAATTGGAGGCGCTGATATGGGCTATGGAGAACATGATTAAAAACACCAATTGCCAATATTTTGGAATGGACTGCAAAAATGTTATGGCAATGATAATGAACCCGAAGGACTGGCCAAGTTACTCCACAGAGCTAGGATAGTTTGCTTTATTGAAGAGAAGACTTCCAGATTTCAAGATTTCACACGTACCAAGAACGCTTAACCGGACTGCAGATGGCTTAGCCAGGACTGCTCGTAACTTTTATCGTCAGTTGACTTGTTGGTTGTTCTATTCGGTCTAGATTTCCAGATCACCTCAAGTTTGAGTAATGGAATAACCTTTTAATGTTAAAAAAAAACATATGAAATATTTATAAATAACTCTACAAATAATGTTTTATGATGAAGTTCTCCCCGAGACACTTTGATCGATATACGGTTCTGCATAGACGACACTTTCAATAGATTTGCTCTCCGTAAGAGATGATCACAACGAACAGTTCTGTCTATAGGACTTTGGAATCTCCAATAAATTTTATATCCTATAATCTACAAATAAGAAAATTAAATTATTTAGGATTCAAACTTCGAATGAATGTAGATGTAGAATCTTTTACACATCAATCACTAGGTTATTCCACAAACCTTTTATTGATTCATTAGGTGTTTTGCCCGCACATACAGGCTTAATTATCTTTAAATCTATTTAAAAATCATCAAAATAAATGATATTTGCATCCAAAAAATTTAACCTAAAACATTAATTTTTTTTTACATGATAAATTTATTCACAAATTAAAAAAATATACTTCTTCCTTTTAAACTTTAAAAAATCTAAAGTCTATTTCCTTTCTTCTTAATTAATAAAAATATAGAAATCTATCTTTCAATCTGAAAATTTGAATCGATAAATATACATTCAAAAATTGATCTTACAAAAAGAATAATATTAGTTTAGATAATAATACAATTAAAATTTATTTTTGCCAAAAACGTTTTTTTTTTGTTTTTGAATGATTTTTACTTTATTATGATAAATTCATGTTTAAGGATTACTTATATATAAAAATATAAAAATAAATTTAATTTAACGTGTGAGCCCAGGGGCGAAAATAACTTCACAAATATATATATATATATATATATATATATATATATATATATATATATATGTATATATATATCACTATATTATATTATTATATTCTTTTAATTTGAAAATAATTACGTATTATAATTTTTAAAAATTCTTTATTTTCAATTATATACAGTTAACGTTTTTACTTAATTAATATTTATTTATGTGTTTTATGTTTTTGAATTTTTTTTATTAAATATATTTTCCGGATAACAACACAATATATATATAGGAATTATCTTTTTATTTTTAAATATATATGTAGATTATGGATAATTCTTATCATTATTATTAATTTAAATCATTTATCTAATCAAATAAATATTAAATTTGTTTTTATTATTGGCTGATTTATATATTTATGCATTAAGGGTAATATCGATATTAACCACTCTAACTTTTAACGTGAGAGCTCCGTTGCGAAAAATCACTTCGCAAATAACTAGAGTTGAAGTGATGGGCTTGGATTGGTGATGAGATGT
The DNA here is from genome assembly GCA_932364175.1 of Eruca vesicaria subsp. sativa. NCBI lineage: Eukaryota > Viridiplantae > Streptophyta > Magnoliopsida > Brassicales > Brassicaceae > Eruca > Eruca vesicaria. Next base: position 138,613 of record CAKOAT010371820.1, read on the forward strand.
TGTAGCTTGGAGGGTTGATGGGTTTGAAGCTGTGTTGTTCGGATTGGCCCGTGAAACTCGGATCCATGAGAGGAGGAAGAGATGAGAAGTCTAGGAGATGGTCAATGTTATCAAAAGAATCCATTCTTGGGAGATCTTCAATGGGTATTCTCGTCATTTGTTGGGTTGTAGTAGCAGGATTGTTCTTGTGAAAAACCCTACACACGACCCACTCGTCCTGTAATCAAGATCACAAACAAACAAAATTGTTAGATATGCTATTCAATATTTTATTTTAGCTTGTTACTCAATATTGGATTGTATTTTTTTTTTTTTTTTGAAACACCAATATTGGATTGTATATAAACTCAAACTTATTGAAAAGGACAAAATTTCCACCAAATTAAACACTTATGGTTTAAGAAAACGAAAATTAATAAATAAACTAGACCTTTCTCTTCTATAGATTTCAAAAACATTTGAGAATGTTTAGATTGGTTATATGAACTTACCCTTGCGGATTTGGGAAGATTGTGATAAGAATATTTGCCTTCAAGACGATACTCATGCATGACCCAATTAGTCTTTTCACCTCGTGGAGCTCTTCCTTTATAAAACACAAGTGTTTTCTTCATCCCAACGAGACAGCCTTTGCCTTTGAAGACCTCCTTGTCCTTCCCAGTCGCTTTCCAATACCCGGACTCGGTGGCACGGTTCGTCCTCAACCCGGTCGGGTACTTCCTGTCCCTTTGACAGAAGAAGTATAACTCTTTCTCCCCCATCTTTGCACTAGTCTCTATGCCCACACAAAAAAAAAACAAGAATTTACAATCAGAATCATCAAAGAATTAGCAAAAAAGAAAAAAAAACAAATCAGAATCATGGTCAAGAAGTCAAAGAAGATTGAAATTTGTTTGGTTATAAAGTGAAAATTCAAGAAAAACAAGTTAGCCTCGTGTGAAAATATGATTCAAGAATTGATAATCTTAACCAAGAAGCTAAGCCTTGTGTGAATACTTTTGCAAATGGTCAAAGAAGAAATGAATTTTTGGAAAATTTTGTTAGAATACAAAATCTTTAAATACAACTTACTTTGCAAATCCCAAGGCTCGCACTTGTTGAGATCGGCCTCTCCCATGGCCAAAGCCGTGAAACGGCTGTCTAAGACCTTCTCTTTGAGATAGCATGTTATGAGCTCTTCGTCTGTTGGATGAAACCTGAATCCAGGTGGCATATTAACAAGCTCTTCACCTCCATGATTCAACACCACGCCTTCTTCCACCACAACCGCCATGACTATGTAACAGTGTATATATATGTATTTGTATACTTTTGTAGTTTAAAGATTCAAGAACAAGAAAATAAGAAAAAAGAGCCTAAATTTTTTTTTTGGATTGAGAGAAGCAAGAAGGAGATGAAGAAAGAAAATGATTTGAGAAAGCTAGCTGGAGAATCTTTTGGGCAGTTAAAGGCAGAGAAATAAAAGCATTGAGAGAGTGGAATATGGCTTATATAGAGGAATTGGAGGAGCTTTGTAAATAAAATAATAATAAAACTATTATTGTATTTTTCTTCATTTTTTCCTTCTTTTTGGTGATTTAGAAAGATACGTAGGCTCCAAGCGACCTCTTGAATTGTTGAACAAGCTTCACATAGACAATAATTAGATTATTTTTAAAATATGTAATTTATAAATTTATTAATCTCGACCCTAAATATTATAGGTCAAAATGCGACATTGACAATACGTTCAAAAAAATTGAGATTAAAAAGATATCTACGGTATCTTAAATTATATTAATGTATTCTCCATATATATAACTAGGTGTTTTGCCCGCACATGCGGGCTTAATTATCTTTTAATCAATTTAAAAATCATCAAAATAAATAATTATTTGCATCCAAAAAATCTGACCGAAAACATTAAACTTTCTACAAGATAAAATTATTCACAAATTAAAAAACCTATTTTTTTCCTTTAAAACTTTGAAAAGTCTAAAGTCTATTTCATTTCTTTTTAACTGATAAAAATATAGAAATCTATCTTTCCATTTGAAAAATTAAAAAGATAAATATACATTCAAAAATTAATCGTACAAAAAGAATAATATTAGATGGGATAATAATACAATATATTCGAATTTATTTTTATCAAACACGTATTTTCTTTCCTTTTTAATGATATTTTATTTTATATGATTAATTCATGTTTAAGGTTTAATTATATACAATTTAAATTTAATTTAACGTGTGAGTTCAGAAAAATAATTTCACAAATATATACATATATCATTATATTATATTCTATTATTATATTCTTTTAATAAATAATTACATATTATATTTTTCAATTTTCTCTTTTGAATTAGATACAATTAAAAATTATATTTTATGAATATTTATTTATGTGTTTTTTTGAATTTTTTAATTAAATATATTTTCCGGATAACAACACAATATATATAAGAATTATCTTTTTCTTTTAAATATATATTTAAATTATGGATAATTCTTATCATTATTACTAATTTAAATTATTTATCTAATCAAATATGTATTAAATTTGTTTTTATTTTTGGCTAATTTATAATTATTCATTAAGGGTATAATCGATATTAACCACTCCAACTTTTAATGTGGGAGTTCCGTTGCGAAAAATCACTTCGCAAATAATAGTATAGATAGTATAGATAATGCTAATTTGTCAACTGGATAAATCCGTTTCAACTTTGTACTCTACTGCTACTGGGCTTAATCTTTTGAGCCTTTAGGCCTCTACCTACCGCTCTATCGAGTGATCGCATATTAATCTTGTGTTGGTCGATCTTTCACGGGCCTAGACTTATGTTTAAAAGCCTATGAAACAACCTAACAACTTGAAAAGGCGTCGATTTTTTCCTTTTAACATGCTTTCACCATTTTGTATTTTATTTTCTCCACTTTATTATTGCTGTTGACCAAAAAAAACAATAAATTTTATTAAATCACATCCGGCAGTGAGTGGCCTATTATATAATTTTAAAAGGATAGAAACACAGTTGTCATTTTCTATTTAGCTTATTTTACCAACTTTGCAACAAAACCAACTTTACAAAAGAGACTTTGGCCCACTTTAGGTTTATACTTTCTAGCAAACATCATGCAAGTATTAAAAATAAAAGTTGTGGTAGACATCGATTCGTGAGGACATTTTATGATATGCATGGATAATGGGTTGTGGAGAGGGCCTTATCCAATATCTAATGATATATTTTTGTAAACTAATATCTAATGATATTAACTCGAACGATACAAACTACGAGTATATGTTTCTTCCTTAATTATTTACAACGTTGTTTCGATAGGTGAGCTTTCGGATTTGCTAACTAATCCGGGCTCAAAATCACTTCACTATATTTTATCTTATGGTCACATGGATATGAGTATGTTTTACGGCTTATTTAAATATGTGGAGTAAATGTTCATCTATGGACTATATCATCTCTTTAGAAATTAGTCTGGACTTCTTCATAAGCCCGAATACCTCCAAAATTAAGAAAAAAAAAGTTCACTAGTTATGAGATATTTGATATCAAAATCAGGAACGTTCAACGTTAATATAGCTCACATGGAGCATGTGAATGTGATAAATAAAATAAAAATATGAAGCACATACACCAAGACTGTAACTGATGAGCAATAAAATAAAAATATGAATAAAGAAAATGAATAGGAACCTATTAAAAGAAAGGACAATTCTTTCAAAAAATATTTTTAAAGTTTTTGTTACAGAAAAAAATATTCAAGAAATAAAATGATCAAGTTTCATTAAAGAAGGAAAAAAAATTGTGCTATTAAAAATTCAAGAAAATAAAATATAAAAAATAATTTTTAATATTTCAGATTATATGTTTTCAGATTGGTATTTTATTTTTTATAGCTTTTCAATTTCTTAAAAAATTGTATTTTTGAAATTCACTTGAAACAATTTTTAATATTTCAGATTAAAGAAGCAAAAAAATATATTCAAGAAAGAAAATGATCAAGTTTCATTAAATATAAAAATAATAAATAAAATATAAAAAAATACTTTTTTAATATTTCAGATTATACTTTTCAGATTGGTATTTTATTTTTTATAGCTTTTCAATTTTTTAAAAAAATTGTCTTTTTGAAATTCACTTGAAACAATTTTTCAAATTTTATATTAAAAATTTTAATATTTATTTTCAATTTTTGAATATTTTAAACTTTAAACCCTCAAAACCAACCTCTTAACTCTAAACAAAAATGTCTAAGATTAGTACCCCAAATGTATACGAATATACTTTCCCTTTAATAAACTTTTTGGTCGTATTTTACTTTGAATGTTATTTTTGTGAAAATAAACTAAAAAAAGTTATCATAGAAAATTTCTCTAAAAGAAATGACAAGAAATATTTATTACTTTTTTCCATATCAATTTTGAAAAAGAATGTTTTTGTGTTTATAATTCCTTGAAATTTTAAAAAATTACAAGAAATCATATGTAACTAATGTTCCTCATAACTAGTGTAACTTTTAAAGAATGGATAGACAGTAATTGTTTCCTTTAATTCTCTACTAGATCATGATCCATGCGGATGCACAGATTTTATTTTTTCAGATATACTGTATATAATTTAGTTTTATATAGTTTCGAGTTTGTCTAATTCGATCATATGTTTAAAGAACAATATCAAAATTGTTTTTTGTATTAATAGAGTCAAACAGTGTATTATATAGATGTAATCGTGCAGTGAAAACACTAATTCAGTACGTTTGTTCGAAATACAAAATCAAATTCAAAGTAAACTATTTGCATTAGAAAAATAACTTGAGCGTTTAGTTACTTCTAGTGTTAATAATTATGCAAAGTTTTTAAAATAATATACAAATTTCTAGAATTTTTGGCTTTAACATTTATTTTGTAGATTAGGTCAAATTCAAACTTAATTTTGGTCTTAACTTCGTAAGCACATATTTTTATGATGAAAATTTCATAAATAGCTTCAAAATATTTTGGTAATTTGAAAGAATTTATGTATTTAAAATATTATTTCATTTAAATCAGTATTTTTAAATTCAACCCGCACCGTGTTAAACCGGTGATCCGATAATTCAATTTTTATTTTTAAAATATCCATATTTAAAAAATTACTAAAACCAAGAATAACCAATTATACTGATGGATAACTGGTATGTAATATTTAAACATGTAAAAATAATTTTATTTTCATTGTTTTATATATTATATGAATTTTTAAAAATTATCTAAATAATTTGAAAAACAAATTGTAAAAAAATATCAAAATGGTGAATTTAATATTTTGTATTGTTTGGACATAAGATTAGTGATAGTGTTGTTTGTAAACATGGATAGTAATATAAATAAATGAGTATATTGTTTGGAAACATAGATAGGATTATAAAAAAAAATATATATATATATATATATATTGTTTGGAAACATAGATAGTAGTATAAAGAAAGTAATATTAATAATTTAATGTATGTTTAACTATTAAGTAGAAATATGTATTTAATTTAAAAATTTACAAAATAAATGTTAGGTCTAAGTGACCTAAGAGTGTCAAAATGAGTTAACTCACTCAGCTCGACTTATAGTGAGTTCGGGTCTTTCATGAGTTAGCTCAGCTCAGTTCCTTTATTATATGAGCTTCAATATATAAACTCGAACTCAGATCATCTAGATCATGAGTTAATTGAACTAACTCGCTATCTAAAATAATAAAAATTATAAAAATAAGTAAAATTTTAAAATCCAAAGCGTAAATATTTAAATACTGAAAAAACCAAGACCTAATAATATATTAAATAAAAACTTATTTAGTGATCTAAAAAATATATTCTACATAAGAGTCTTGTCATGATTCATATTTAAACACTTTATATGTTCAAATCATAAAGATATATATTCTGCGTGAAAGTGTTAGGAATATTTAGTTTTTTTTTTTTTGTTTTAGTTCTTAAGATATATGATATGAGGATTTATATTACAAAATAGTTGGCAATTTGGGTTCTTCCATTTGGCCATCTATTATATTAAAAGAGAAGTCATAACCTCATTTCATGTGTGATTTTTTTTAACTTGGACTATCTACTAGAAAATTATCACATTTAATTATTCTATCATTTATTTTCAAATTAATATCACCTAAAGTCCCACAATACCTGCAATATATAACGACCACCTACTTACTTTATTATGTATATAATCAATGTGACCGTATTTATTGTAAACTACCATTTCATTCTCTGTTACTAAAAGTATATATTAGGTTCATACAAAGGACCACACATTTTCTAATCTCTATGATCATGCTCGACTATTCTTCGTATACCACTAACCGTGTTCTCTTTCAATTATATGATTTTGTGACAGTTCTATTGNTTTATTATGTATATAATCAATGTGACCGTATTTATTGTAAACTACCATTTCATTCTCTGTTACTAAAAGTATATATTAGGTTCATACAAAGGACCACACATTTTCTAATCTCTATGATCATGCTCGACTATTCTTCGTATACCACTAACCGTGTTCTCTTTCAATTATATGATTTTGTGACAGTTCTATTGTGTTAGATTTATTTGAGTGATTGTTCTCTTTCTACTATATGATTTTCTTTGTCAGGCAACATTTGTTCTCTTTGTATTATATGATATCATGACTGTTCGTTCTCCTGTGTTGGCCTTATTTGAGTGACTGTTCTCTTTGTATTTGAGTTTTCTTTGATATACTGAAACACAGAAGACATCTGGGGAAGATGAAGTTTGGCGTATTCAAAATAATCATATATCAAAAACAGTTAAAATAATTTAACAGCAAAAGAAAGACACCCGTACCACTTTAATAAATACCTATATTGTTATAATTATCCTACAATTTCGTGTTGGTAACAACCTTTATTAAAAATTAATGATAATATCAATGAAAATTTGCTCCAGTATTAACCAATATCATTCAAAAGGAAATATTATTTTTACCCGCAACAATATTGATAAAAGATTGAAAAATCATAATTATAATATTACCTATAATTTCGTTATTGTGACATTTTATGGAAACTTTGCTAATCAATTAAAATAAACTCAAAGACTTCCAGATAGGCCATTTTTCTTTTTAGCATAACATATTTACAATATGTTTTAAATATAACTCAATATTAATGTTCTTAAAATTTCTGTTTTTTAATTAAAATGTTACAAGATTTATAACTCAATAGAATATTAAATAATTGGTTCTATATAAAATTAAAAACATAGCAAATCCAAAGCTATGAAAATGTATTTATTTGAATACTTGTATTAATACACAAACCATTCAAATAGTATTTTATAAACAAATATTAGGAGTGTGCAATCAGGTTTTGGATCGGGATTTTTGGGTTTCAGGTTCATGAATTTCAGTCCATTCAGATATTATAAAATTTCGGGTCGGATTTTATTTGAGTTTAGTTGGATTCGGTTCAGGTTTAGTTACATATCCAAGATCCGTATGAACCTGAATTAGTTTCAGTTTCGGGTATTAATCAGATTATCAGTTCCAAAAATATTGATTTATACTTGAATAACTTCAATGTATTTCCAATATTTTTAATATATTTCCAATCTTTTTCGAATTCAGTGTATTTGCCCATCCTTAACAAATACACTTGAAAATAATATATTTTGTAAATCTATCAATTTAAAAAGTTTATCTAACATACTACTTTAGTTTTTTGAATNATTTCCAATATTTTTAATATATTTCCAATCTTTTTCGAATTCAGTGTATTTGCCCATCCTTAACAAATACACTTGAAAATAATATATTTTGTAAATCTATCAATTTAAAAAGTTTATCTAACATACTACTTTAGTTTTTTGAATATGAATAAATCATAGCATCAACAAATACAATTTATAAAAAATTAAAGACATGAAAATCCATAATTTTTAAATGCAAAAATTATCCTAAAACAAACACCCGCGCGGTTGCGCGGGTCAAGATCTAGTTTTAATTAAAACAATAAAGCGATTGACGTTATAACGAATAGAGTAAATCATTCGATAGTGAACGATCCAGAATATACATATATTAGCTTGACGAAGTTGAATATGTAAAAGTAACACGTCTATTGATTTTGTACGTAATAAAAAAAAAAACTTGTTTCCTCCGTTAACATAATTTACAGTGTCAAAGTTTATAGTTTATTAATATCAGATAGTATATGGGAAACCCCTACATGTGTGGCCAGTACCGGTCCTGAGATTTTCAGGGTCCAATACGAAATAAAAAATGAGGCCCTTAAATAATATCTAAAAAACCTGTTGATAAAAACTCTTTTTTTAACAAAAAATTACAATACTAAAAACTAGTAAAAAAAATTACCAATTTTTAAAGTTTTTCTTGCATATCTTTTCTGTAAAATCATCCATCAAACTTTCGTAATCAAGATTTTTGATTATATCCTTTTCAATCGACAATATGGTCAAACCATTTCATCTTTCTTATGATATAGTTGATCGTAAATAAGATTTTATCAACTTCAACTACGAGAAGTTTCTTTCGGTTGAGACACTGAAACCGAAATTGTAAATATTACTATGTAGGCAATCAAGACACCAAGGATAACTCTTCTTGTACCTTCTCAAAAAAATTTGGTACCTAATACCAGAAGCCAAGGCAATCAAACAAATTGTATTGTATAATTTTGCGTTTTGTAACTCGTTTGACGGTAGGAACTGTGAAAGAATATTTATGAGAAAAGAATAATTTAACCTAGAAGATAATTAATCTAAATTAGTTTTTTTTTTATTATCACTGTTATTTTCCTTTTAATCCATTTATATTAATACAAAAAGATATATAAAATTTAGTTATCTTTGTATTTTAATGATATTCCACCACTTTCTTAACTTATCGACAATACACAACTTTTTGAAATATTAACAAGTACATACAATAAGAAAAGTAGGCCCTAATTTTTTTGTAAAAATAATGGGCCCCATACGATTGTATCACACGTATGGGGTCAGACCCGGCCCTGTGTGTGGCTTTGTTCTCACATTTTGTTTCAAAAAATATATATGAACCATAAAACTGAAACTTGAACTCTAAAACAGAGCAAAACAGAGCCAAAGAGCTGCATTCCTACTCCCGCAGCTCAAACAAAGCTGTCATAGTTGTTTCAAACCGTCGGCTTCCTCTCAGCGACGATATGCGATTTCTGACCCCTTTATCTATGAATCTCAGTAGAGTTTCTGGACCCGTCTAAACTAATTGTAATTGACTAATGTTATATATATTTAGTTAATAGTATTTAGAAATCACTCTTTAATCTTTATCAATGTGACAACAATCAACCTACAATATATATATTATTACTTAACCACTTTTACTATGTTAATCTCAGTATTGTTAGAAGTGAGATTCACATCCCATCGATGCCCAAAACCAAATTAGAATAAAACTTCTTCGGATTTAAAGTCCACATCTCAAACACAAACCCTGAAAAAAGATGTCAGACCAACAACGTTAACGAACCGTACCATGTTTAAAAGAGTGTGCATGACACCTGTAGCAGTTCAGACTAACTCAGTCTAAAGAGCATAAAATGCTCCTTGGGACGAAATCATACATATTCACGTCGCAGTGAATACATGGCCTCATCAGCTAGTGTATCTCAGCAGTCAGGATAACGACTTGTCCTTTGTCGTGTTCAAAGCATTCTTCGACTATGAAAGGAGGTCTTTGTCGACATACCAAGGACCGTTTTTTTTTCCCAGAACCTTTAGAAATAGATTTTAGAGAGATAAAACTAGTGATTTCAATATTTCTTGTGTAGGAATCGGATTCGATAATCGAACTCGTCTCATCTCGCATTAGTAACTTATTTTCGACTCCGGTTTACTTTTAATACAAACGCGATTTCCAATCTGCTTTGTCTATAATCTATCATTAGCACTAGTTCTAACCTCACTCTCAACAAGTACGTATTTGCAACCCACATAATCGAATCAATGTTTCTAGAACTCTAACATAAATCACATATATCGATCGAGTTATCGACTATCCACAGATGCCGTACGGCTACAACCACCACAAGTCTGCAATGATTAAAATGCTTAATCCACTCATAACTCTTTGCAATAAATTAAATTAATAGTTAGGTGAGTTAAATATCTCTCATACTTACAACACGAGCGCAACAAGAACAACAAAACAAAGAAAAAAGAAGGATGTCAGTGACTTTAAGACAAAGGGATCCGGATAGACACGAAGAGACATGAGTATAAATGTGGACATTCCCTTGTGGATATGTCTGAAACTTCAATTAATTGTAAGATGTTACTCTCACTCTTCTCTATCTCTCCCTCCATCATGCTCAATGATGCTAAGCATTTAACTCATCGCGTCGCATGTCTACATTATTTAAGGAAAATAAATATCAGTATGTAATTTATCTATAGTAATAGATAAATCTTACAACATTAAAAAGACTAAACAGGTTGTACTGATCTTGCCCTTAAGTATAACTTATACTGTATAACCAACCCCTAAGTTAAATAGGATTTTACAAATTTAAAGCGGGACATGAGATGGCAGACAAAAGTCAATAGTTTGACTTATTGGGTTAAAGGTTTTACAATTTTGACTTCTCTTGCATACAAATATCAAGTCGCAACACCTATAGAAAGATGCGCATAAGAAAATGTTGTACCTTAGAAAATTGGTAAGAAAATATTGTACCTAGGAAATTTTTAAGTATTTTTTATCTGAAAATACATGCATAAAGCGGAACTAAAACTGAAACATTATCATGAATCATGACGATATTCAATGTGTCTCGACATAAAAACCTGATAAAATATAGTGTAAGTTAGTACACGCCACATCTAAGATAACGAGCGTTATGTAAAATTATTAATCATGTACCTTAAACGAACATACCTAGCTCATCAATCATCATTGTCTTTTGTTTTAACTTTTAAGAGGTTGGGCCACAAATATCAAAAGTAGTCTACTTCAACCAACTTTTTTGTTTAACATTGTGTTGTGTTTATATATGAAAAATTTATCAAAGTGCTTATAGGTGCATGTACCGATTAGTAATTACCCGCACATGAAATGTTTGTAAGATGATCATATTATCTTAATCTAGCTAGTACTAGTAGTTTTTTGGTTTTAAATACAAGATGTAATTACCATCCAGTACACACGTTAATTTAACTTATGTTTTTGTTTTCTAGACGTTCTTTCGTTTTGTTACTAACTTCATATGAAAATGAAACTGATATCGAGACTCCATAGAGGTAGCATAGGTATCGACTTGAATCAGATTTATGTGACTCAGTTTTTTTTTGTTGAATTTTTTTCACCTTTGAGTTATCTCATATTATACACAGATCCAGACTAATTACCAAAAAGGTCGTACAGCGGACGGATAAACACTCACTCCGATTATTCAAGAGAGTAGTAAAATTAGGGATGGCAATCAAAGACCTGGACCGCGGGCCTGGCCCGTAAGGCTTGCTGCGGGGCGGGATTGGGCCTTCATTTGATAAGCCCGCAAAATTGCGGGTCTCGCGGGACAGGCTCAAAATGGGATGGGCCGAATGCGGGACGGGCTCAAAACGGGACGGGCCGAATGCGGGACAGGTTAACCCGCGGGATTTTGAAGACCCGCAACCATCAGTCCTCATTTATGTTTGGTTTTGTTTTCAGTACTATAAATTGCCTTATTACTGTGTGAAATTTTTTTGTTTAAATTGATGAATTTTGTTTTCAGTATTGTCAAGTGGTGTTTTAAAAAAAAAATTAAATTTTGTTACAATAATGTTTTTAAAGAGTTACTGCTTGTTGACGAGCTACTGTTTGTTCTTTAAACGGCTCGAAATGAGAGTTTGGGTTACTGCAAAATTTTGTCTTTACACTCTAAGTTCAACAGCTTGGTTGAAAGAGAAGAAGAAACATTAGTATTAAATTATTTTTGCTCTGAAGAGACGTTGCTTTACAAAGAATCAAACAAGGAATATTCTTGAAAGAGTTAAATTTTACTGTCCAAATGGCTCTCACTTACTTCAAGACCACTAAACCAGCGAGTGATCACATTGGATGTTGTTGCGATCGATGTTGTTCAGCTCTCTTCAACTTCTTTACACAACTCTTCTACTTTAATATTCATGAAGGAAGCTGAAGGAGACGTCCCGCGGGACAGCCCGCGAAGGCTTATAAATTATGCGGTACGGGATTGGGTAGCCATTTGGAAGACCGCAGCCCGCGCGGGACAGGCCCGCCGTGACCCGCTCGACGATGAGCCCGCTGCGGTACGGGACGGAACGGGACGGGAAAGCCCAATTGCCATCTCTAAGTAAAATATACTCATTTTCGCATGACTACCAAATGAAATGCAATAGGTTGAGTCGGTCCTGTTAGACAGGGAGCCTTATTCAAAAAAAATATGTTTGTTACACATTTTAGCTTTTACATTATAAAAAGAATTATTCTTAGGTTCACTCCCACCTCTAGGTTCACCAACCAATAGTATGGTGTTATTTCATATTTGATATCTTTTAAAAAAGGAAACAAAATCTTATCAAATTATATTATGTTTTTAAAATAAAACTAGAACAAAATAAATAAGAATAATAATATTTACAAAAAACGAAAAAAATTCTTTAAAAATATATTTTAACATTATATTATGTTTTAAAATAAAAGATAAAAATAAAATAAAAACAGTAATATTTGCAAAAAAAAAAATTTAAAAACAAAAAAACTTTTAATATATCTTTAAAATAAAAAATGTGTTTAAAATAAAAAGATAAAAATAAATAAAAAACAATATAATTGGTTAGTATTAGTTTACCCAACGGTTAAGATTTTTCCAAAGGGTTTATGATTTACCCAAGGGTTTAGGGTCTAGGATTAGGGTTTAGGGTTTAGTATTAGGGTTTAGGGTTTAGGGTTTAGTGTTTTAGTATTAAATATTTTTTTTAAGTTTTTTTTTCGGTTTTTAATATTATTATTTTTTATTTCTTTTTCTATTTTTATTTTAAAAACATAATATAACTTACCAAGATTTTATTTCCTTTTAAAAACGATATCAAATATGAAATAACACCATCCTATTGGTTGGTGAACCTAGAGGTTCACCCTAGGGGGTGAACCTAAGAATAACTCTTATAAAAATGACTACTGAAAACTTTCAATCAAAAAACAATTGCATCTGTTGAGATTCAGATGAATAAACGACAAAATATTTATTTAAAAGATAACTTCGATTTCTAACTGAGAATAAATCAACATTTTTTGTTATTAAACAATTGTGTCTAACAAGAAGAAGTTGAGAAGATTTTCTCACAACTAAATTCAGGAGCATAGTTAAATTCTCTTCTCATTATTAAGTACTTTTAAGTATAAAAAATATTTTCGAAGTTTTGTTATCATTTAAATCATAACTACCTGTGAGTCTGACCCTCTTAAACATAAGCATTTTATTGTGTTTCCTTTGTTAACTTAGCGTTATATATAGAAAAAATTGGAAAAAAGTCTCATATAGTGGAGATCCTATTCAAATTTTTCCTAAAAATATAAATATGTCCAACTTTGATAGTAGAAGACATTTGAATTCACATTGCTTAGCAACCCAAAATCCATCTACCGCTACACTATTATCTTGTGAATTTTTAGTAGGATCTACTTGTCTTCAAAGCCAAGTTAACATCTCAATAGTATCTTGCAATGGCGTGCCTAAAATTTCATAGTCTAAGTTATTTCCTTCATCTCTCTACGAACCTACTATTCTATAAATCTAGTCTTAGATAATTTTATATAGTAAAACCTCTATAAATTAATATTCGATAAATTAATAATCTCTATAAATTAATAAATTTTAGTAGTCTCAATTTGAATCAATTTAAAACTTGACACAAATCGATAAAATAATAAGTAAAAATCTATATTATATTGTTTTTTTAATATTCATTATAGAATTATCTTTATATTTTCTTAACACTTAATATATTTTGATAACATTTAGTAATTTTATATCTAAAATCACTTTCAATATGTATTATATACACTAAATAATATAATAAATTACTATAAATGTCAATTTTACAAAAGTAATATGCTAACTATGTTCCTAGAAGAGAATAATTCGTAGTATGGTCGAATAAATAGGGTGACCATATAATGAAAAAATAATTGTCAAACATTAGCTTATCGTTATTGTTCTAGCTTTAAGGCTCCAATGCGACACCTTATTTCATCAGACGGATTACTAGGGCTGGGCAAAATATCCGTAAATTTTGATTCGATTCGTTATCCGTTTCGATTCGAACCGAAAAATTCGGATATCCGTAGCTCTACGAATCAAAGCAAATACTAAAATATGATATCCGTAAGAAACGAAGCAAATCACAAATACTAAAAATTTTAGGAACGAATATCCGATTCGATCCGTTATATACATATATATACATATATATATTTTTAAAGTATATATATAAGTTATATAAATATTATATTTTATTTATTTTTTACAAGATTTTTATTTACTAAATTTATTATATTAGTTTTTAGAATTTTAAAATTAAATAAATTGCATTTTGTAATAAAATATTAATTATTTTATATTATTTTGAAAATTTTTATTGTTTTTTACGGATCGAATCGGATATCCGGTAAAAATTTAAAATTTTCCGGATATCCGGAGCAGCGAATATCCGGATGGCTACGGATCGAATCGAATCATTTAATTGATTATTCGGACGAAACGGATCGGATCACGAATACCTTCGAATACCCAGATATTTGCTTCGTGCCCACCCCTACGGATTACTGACTCGCTCTTACTCTTTTCAGCTAAGTGCTCTTTTCATTGCTAGATTAGCGGAAGCCACGTTTATACTTGGTTCATTTAATATTTAAATAATTTATCTTTAAAAGTCAATTATAGAATTTGTGCATCCGTCACATAGAATTATTTATTTGTGTGGGTTTGTAACTTTGTACTTAAGAACAAGAAGGTATTCATTCTAGGATGAACACAATTACTCAGTTACTTATTTCGTATTCATCTGTAAAATCAGATATCTGGTTTGATCAAATTAAGTCAAATATCAAGTACTATATTTAAACTAGTTACAAATACAAAAAATTATCAAATATTAAAATAAAAATAATTATTTGGCATTATTCAGTTTGTTACTTGTTTTTATCAATAAAAATAGTATTTTCATAGATCATAGTAAAATAACTTGTTTATGTTTCTCTTCCATAAGTTAAGCAAATATAAAATAAATGATATATATATATATATATATATATAAGTATTTTGGAGTTTTCTCTTTCTTATAGATTATGTTCTTCGAATTAACTAAATTAGAAAACAGTGATATATTTTTTATACATAATAAAATTGTTTAGTTTTGATTTTCAATGAATTATTAAATAATTTATTGATAATTATCAAATAACTTGTAAGTAATTCATATGTAATAAGTAAAAAAAAAATAAGATAAGAAATTTAAAATTCTATTATTTTTCAACAAGTACTAGAAGTTGTAAATATGAATTCTCACTACAAGAAAACAATTATTTAGCAAAGGCCGTTTTCGTGGTTATTTTTTCATAAATTAACTTTTACGAGGAAATAACCACGAAACAAAAAACTCCGTGAGACATTTGGCGTAACACACATTTCTTCGCTAAAACCTTGTAACTTTATAAGGAAATATTTCCTCGTAAAAACGGTCCTACATTTTTTCGTAAAAGACACGCAACATATTTCACACGCTAAATATTTCCTTATTAAAAATATGTAGACGTTTCCTCACAATGTTCTAGTTCACTTTCGTCGGTATTCCCACGTAATTTTTTCCTGTAAAGTCCACACTAATGTTTGTAGTTAATTCCACTTAAAATTAACGACGAATTTACTTCGAAACGTATTTTCTACATTGATAATTAATTGTAATAAATATATAAAAATAAATTATTTAAAAATAAAATAAAATTAAAATAATAGAAGAAAGCAAAAATATTTCATAAATAGTTAAGTTTTAAATTTATATTACAACAAAAATAAATAAAAAAAGTTATGAGTGGTTCTGGAAGTCATCGTTCCTTCTGTCCGTCTCGTCCAGGCACGATAAACATGTCTTTGTAATGAGACATCGTCTTCTTAAGCTTATTAGCTCTAACCATCCGAAAAAATACTTCAAAATATTAATCATTTGATAAAAAAATAAATATATTACTAACCACCTAAAAAACATGTAATTCTATAAAGTTATCTAAAATCACTTAGCTAAATTTTGTACACTAAACCACCTATCATCCTAAACTAATTCTAAACTAACTACCTAAACTAATTATCTAAACTATCTAGAGAGAAAGTATAGAGGAATACATTGAGAAGAGATAAAGAGAAAAATGCTACGAATGAGAGAAATGGGATGGCTCAAGCTTATATAGGGAATTATATTTCCTCGTAAACTACTCGTAAACTTACGAGGAATTAACCAGACCCACGTTTTTTCCTCGTAAAGTTATCGTTAACTTAACGAGGAATTAACCAGGCCCGCATTTTTTTCCTAGTTAAGTACTCGTGAAATAACGAGAGATTAACCATGCCCATTTTTTTATTTGCGAGGAATTAACCAGGCCCGCTTTTTTCGGTCCACGAGGATTTTATGAGAAAATGGCTTACGTGAAATTAACCAGTCCCGCGTTTTCTTTTTGCGTGGAGTTTACGAGAAAATATATCTTACGTGGAATTAACCAGGCTCGTGTTTTTGCTTTACGAGAAATTTACGAGCAAAGGTTTCCCTAAACCCTAAAAACTGAAACCCCAAGCTCCAACTTCCTTAACATATAACCTCAATCTCTACTTCTTCCTAAAACTCAATCTCTACTTCTTCATAAACCCTTAAATATACAAATAAATTTTGCCTAACCAACAAATTTTTGCTTGTTAATTTCAGTTTCATAATAAAAAAAACTAAACACATGTATTAAGTCTTAAAATTAATAATATTAAAAATTACATCATCATTCAGATACATCATTATCATTATCGTCATCACTACAAACATCATCATCTTCGTTAAACTCGTCGTCAACAGCTTCGTCCGTGGTATCACCGGGAAAATCTTCGTATTCACGGTTATGCAGATCGATGAGAAAGGTGTCATTTATTTGTTGTTCAGGTTCCCTGACTCCATTGGTGTGTTTTTCTTGTAAAGGTGGCTCTTCTCCAGCGATTATGCACCCATGCGGTGTAATTTTGATAACAACTAACCAATTTATCATCGAGGTTGTCATCCGAGGGTATGAAACAAAGCAAACTTGATATGTTTGCAAAGCTAATATATATAAGGATCGAATTTGTTGTATCTTTGTACACTATTGACATCAACTACACCAAATTGGATAACCCAAACACCTCTGTTGACGACGGGGTCGAATCAGTCACACTTGAAGAGAATGCAATTAAACTTCAACGACCCTGGAAATTCAACTTCAATAATCTCTTACAAGATCTCGTAGAAATTTGTTTCGCCTTTCACACATATTCCATTATTACTTGTCTCCCGGTGTATTTCCTACTCATATGTATGAAAAATATAGCCTCGTGTAAAATACATCGGTGATGTACTGACCTTTGCAACTGGACCTTGAACTAATTCGTGATACCATGCCGGGTAATCGGGATCGTCATAATCATTCTGTAAAAATAATTAAAAATGTTGAAATTAACAATACTAACAGCGAACTAAAAAGTAGTTAGACTCATTTTTTCCTCGATAAAAGGTTTCCTCGTAAAATACACATAAAAGTAACGAGTATTTTACGAGGAAAAGAAGTTTGCAATGTAAGATATTCGCTAAATAACAAGAATTTAATGAGGAAACCTTTTGCTTGTTATTTCACGAAGAATTTACGATGATTCATTATTTTCTCGTAAAATATTCGTAAAACACAATTTACGATGACCATTTTCCTCATTAAATTTTGTAGTTTAAAATTGTTTTTTTAGTGTCTTACCAAATTAAATATAATTTCAAAATTTTACTATTTGTACAAACCAAATCAAATATCAAATATATCAAAAATACCAAAGATTTGGTTTGTGCGTACCAGTATTTCATTCGGTCACCGAAATAAGGAACATTATAAAATAGTTCTTCAACATCATCTATTATAAATATTTTTAGCAAAAATCGTTAAATATGTACATATTACACCATTAAAAGGGCTTAATAAACCCTTTTTAGAGTGTCCACATCAGCTGAAATAATCAACCAATAATATTGCAATAATTATCCACGTCATTTTAATTTATATTGTTTGTAGGCTTCATCTTTTCCGGCCTGTTTGTTCTGCGATCTAGTGATAACTCTTTGTAAACCGTAACCCTAATTTCATTCGTCTCTTACCTTTCAACTTCCACATCTTCCATTACTCTTCTCTCCAAATCCGTTTCAACGAACAACTTTCTTCGATGTTGTTTCACTTCCTTTTAATGGTCAAATCTTCCCTATCGATATTCAATCCAAAGATTATCTAACCTAGCCTGAAATCTATCGTTCCCGATTCCCCTTCCCCGTTGAAGAAAGCTCCGCCGCCGTTATGACAATCAATCAACACAACCCACTAATCCCACTCTCTCCTTCTTACTATACGTTTAATTCATTCATATTAGCTTATTACAGAGTATATATATACGCTATACCTTCTTTGTTACCTCTCTCCAAGTCCTCTACTTTTTTCTTATTCATTTAATCTTTGGTCAAACGCTACCAAAATGACAGCCGGTGTATGATATTTTAAGGTTGGTGATTTCTTTTTTTATCCCTGGCGACGGTGATTCAAGCCTCGGTTGATGTTCACCAACTCAAAACCTTCAAACACTTACTGGGTGAGGGTCGTTGTTTGAGCTTAGTGCTTTCAATGAAGTAACCCAACTTACGCTTTAGCGAGAGCCCCCATGCTATTGTTTCATTGACCAAACCGTTTTTGTGGAGCTGACTGAACCGCTTGAACCAACCCTGATGGAGAGCTTTCGGTTCCGGTATTTCCAGCAACTTGTGGGCTTGCCAATACGAGCACTACGAGAACTCATTTACCAGGTTTGATTCTGTTTATCTATTTTTTTGTAAATTTCAAGATCGTTAGTTAAGAAATCACAAAAGATACCTTAGCCCATGTAATTATTTTACAGATATTGCTGGCCAAATAAAAGGGATAAGAACTACTAAAAACGAAGAGACACAAAGTACACTACGGATGATGATCACCATAAGCCTTGAAAGGTATGTAGCTATTCAAACATAATCATAGTCCAACAAAATTAAGCATTCAGTAATAAGTAGTATTGACATGTCTTAAACTTCGTCTAACTGCCTTTTCAGCCATTCAAATGCATGCATAGGTGTACTTGACGCTTTAGCTGAGCAACTTGATGAAGATTTGCTTCGTAGGGGTGATTAGCGATAATAAGTTCACCACCATCTCTAAAATATGTAACTAGACGGTTTAACATGTTGCTAGGTAGTAGGTACCATGTACACATCACTTGAAAATTCACTTATCATCTTTTGAACATGACTAATCTGACAGAGCGACTATAACAGCCACCTGAAGGAACTGTTCCAGTCCTCGCAGAAGTGCAAGCCGTCGCCATAGATCTTCAACGGAGTCTGAACATAACAATGGATACGACTTCTTTTCATGTGTTGGGTCTAAGAAACAGTTTTTCTCTAGAATCATCACAGCTTCGTCCAGTTTCATCATCTCGTGTTGCTGCAATGGAGTGTGAAAATTTGAGAGAAGAAGAGGCGGTAGAGGAGCTTTCTTATTCATAAGGATACAATCAGTCTATCAAGTGTTTACTCCCAAGGGTGAGTTTTATTCTAACCCTAATCAAAGTTAGAAGACTAAATATAAATTGTATAAAAAAAAAATTTACTTGGAATATAGTCTACTAAAAACATTATCATTTTTGAACATTATTCTCAAATAGCACCTATTTTGGTCAAAAAATTATCAGCTTTTAAATTACTATAAAACTAGGATAAGACCCGCGCCTCGCGCGGAATGAAGCTATTATTTTTATTATGTTTTGAAAAAGGAAACAATAGTTCGGTTTCATTCGGATTAGAGGTGTTCAATCCGGATATCGGGTTTCGGTTCGGCTCGATTTTTTGGTATTTCGATTATTAAAATATAACTACTATTCTAAATCTATATGTACTTCAGTTTGATTTGGTTTATATACCAAAGGTTTCCAGTTTATTCAATTTTATACCAAAAAACATAATTATTTAGTTTGAGATCATATTATATATTATACAAATATATAATATGATCATATTTAGAGTCATATTGTCACAGAGTCATTTATTAAAAAATATTATATATTTAAATAAAAGAATAAAAAAACAAAAAAGACTTCTATCATCTAATAAAATGATCAAATCTAGAATTAATATCAAAACACTAAATTTTGAAAATAAAAATAAAAAACAAAACAGAAGCATGAAAGAAAAGTTTTTATATTCTTCCATATTTAGTGTTCATCAAACTAATATGTCTTCGATTGAACACAATTCTGTTTGTTTAAAGATAAAAAAAAGTTGTAAAGAATTTCAACTAATTGTTTTCCATCAAATTTATAATCTTTACTTCAATTTAGTTATTGTTAAACAAAAAGATAAAAATAAGAAGTCTCAGTTGTAATAAATTGTTAGTTATTTACAAATTATAATTATAGTTCAACTCATGTAACAAATAGATATTCATGCGTCGTTATAAATATATACATATTTACATGTTTCAGTTTAATCGCTTATAAATCAAACCATATCCAAATCCTATGGTTTTTATAGAATCACATCCATTCGGTTTGTATGGTATATACCAAAAATAACCATATTCGCGATTCTTAATATCTTTTAAAAATATAAAATTAAAAAAAGAACTAAGATATATAAATCATTGATAACAAAAATTTTCAATGTGAAAAATTTAACAAGTTTATAATTTATAAATTTTCTTTAAAATTTATTGAAAATTTTGAAATTAAAATATTTATGTAATCGTATATGGTATATAGTTTAATCTGTATATATATTTGTTTTATTATTGAATGATACTTTTTACTTATATGGTTTTAAAATCATATATATCTTTTTATAATAAAAATGTTAAACTATTGATCATTAATGTTTAACATAATAATTTTAATAGTTTAGTTATTTATTCTCGTTTTTTAAAATTCATAATATAACCTATACGAAAAAATCTAAAGTTTAATTTTATAGCTAATTTGATTGTTTAATTTATTTTAATAATATAAAATTAAAGAAAAATGATGGAGGATATATAAACTGTTATCAAATATTTATTATTAGATTAAGTGTCATATATATATATTAGTCATTTATGGTAATTCCGTAGGTTTTATTTATGGAAAGAAAAAAATAGCAATTATATCTAGGGGAACAATCATAAATGCTTATATCATAAATATCATATCATATCATCATCTCATATAATTTGACCAACGAATGTATCTAGCGACATATAAAAATCGAAAATTTATTGAAAATTTTGAAATTAAAATATATATGTAATCGTATATGGTATATAGTTTAATCTGTATATATATTTGTTTTATTATTGAATGATACTTTTTACTTATATGGTCTTATAAGACTTGCGCCTTGTGCAGGGTGAATATACGTAATTAAAATATAAAATTTTAGTATTGATAAATTTAAAATTTAATTTTTAAATAATTATCTATACGGATCAGAAAAAATTGTAATTAGAACTGTAGATCAAATCTTAGAATTTAATGGACCCGATTTCATATATCTTTTCACTTTTTAGTGTTCGAGTGATGGAAAATAAACAAAATGTCATTGGACTTGATTGGTTGAGTATTAGCAAATTTCCTAATGTTTTTTTAAAAAGCAGTTGGCAAAATAATTGCATTTAGAATACATAAAGTTTCAAAACTAATTTAATATAATTTATTTATTTGTATAATAGTATTAGAAAACTATTTTTTTACAAATTATTATTTTTTAAATAATTTTATAAAAAAATAAGTTAAATTTTAAATTATTTTTAAAAACAATATTTTAAGTTTGTCAAATACACATAAAAAATTTAAAATTAATTATGGTCATGATTTAACATAACCATAATGATTTAAGAAATAAAAAAAAAAATAAAAAATTAACAAATTAAAAATTAACTCAGTTTTATATCATGATTTAACAATTTAAAAATTAATTATGGTTATGAGAAGTTTACGTTCACGTGTTAATCCTATTTATCTTCACTTTTTTCTTTTGTTGTGTTTTTTTATATTTTGGTTATTACTCGATATAAATATTGATTTTGAAATTTATTCTCATTTCGTTTATTTTTTTTGGCCTGAGATTTAGAAAATACTTAAGATTTAAATTAATTAAAAAGATACATACTTAATTACATAACTAAGAAATCAGTCACTATTATGTAATATATATATATTAGATTGTTTAATTTATTACAGAAATTAATAAACAAATTAACAAATTAAAAATTAACTCAGTTTTATATCATGATTTAACTTAATAGTAATATTTACGATTTGCATATATTAATTTTAACATAAATTCCCAAGTTAACATATTAAGTTTTACATTTTACATATACACTTGCCTTTACCATTAAGTATGAACTTGGTCACAAAGTAATTTCCATTTTACATATACACTTCCATAAATTAAAAGGAATGAAGTTATAGTTAACATATGCAAATCGTTATCGAATCGTATATTTTCCTTTTCTTACATGGCATGTATTAATGTGTCCGCAAATGTTATGACCCGGTTACATGCGTGGGATATATATATATATATATATATTCATGTAAACTATGTTACATGCATTATATGCGTCTCTAATTATTTTTCCCTAGCAAATTTCAATTGAACCTAAAGTTGCCACGTCAGTTTAATTGGTATGCTAATTGATTGACAACTAAGCAAGGTTACTTTTTAATTATTACAAACTTGAGGTTACATCTTTTCAAATGTTTCTCAATTAATATATAGGGGATACGAGAAATAATAATTTGTGTGACAAACATAATATATATTAAAAATATACTTATATCTAATATATGAGATGAATGAGACTATTAAAAACAAAGAACAATTATACACATAAATAAAAGTTTAATAACATAATTCATATATAACTAAAATTAAATTAATATAATTCGTAGAATTTAAAATCTATAATCCGCGCGTAGCGCGGAAAAACCCTCTAGTTAGTTATAAATGGAGTAAATGAGTTTAACATCCAGTAATATGGACATAATATTTCGAAGAAAGATAGGCACTTTAATATATTAATAGATTTTCACGTAGCACAAAATTCAAACTAAAACTTAGGACTATATCAGTTCGAGATGTATATATCTTTATATAATTATACTAGGTGTTTTGCCCGCACTTGCGGGCATAATTTTCTTATGAATATTTATCCGTTGATGTTTGATTAATATATTACTTATGTTTTCGATAAGAAAAAAACAAACATCAAATAATTATAAATGACAAAACTCAAACATCAGAAATATTTTAAATAATATAGTTCTATAATCAATTTCCTTGATTTATATTTAATTATAATATTTATCCAAATATTTTTACTTAATTTATATTTAATTATAATTTTTATATCTTAATTTTAAATTTTATAATAGAAAAAATATTTTCAGATAAAAATACAATGCATAAGTTATTTATTTTCTAAAAATATAATATGAAAAATTCGTTTTAATTATATAATAATTATATAAGATTATAGAAATGATGACATATGATTACAATTACTTAAATCATGGAGAACTTAACAAATCTAACAAATTCACTTCTTAAATAACTTTGCTTTGAGTGATGATTTATATTTAATTAATAATAGATAAATTTTCAATTTACCTTTAAATTATATAATATAAAAATATATTTTCAATAACCTTATTTTCTAAAAATATAATATTATTAGTGTAAATTTATTTGAAGTATAGAATAATTACAACTTTTAAACTGTAATTTTAAATTTCTAATAGAAAAATATATTTCCAAGACAACAACATAATACATAAGAGGTGTCTTATTTTCTAAAAATCTGATACTATTAATATAAATTTATTTTAAATATATAATAAATTATATATAAAATTATATAAATTATGATAATTATCAAAGTTACCTAAAATCATGGAAAATATGACAAACCATCAAACATTAAATTCACTTCTTAAATAATAGAAAAGACTTCTTACATGTTAATTTAAAATTCTATAGTAAAAAATATATTTTCAAGATAACAACATAATATATATATAAGAATTAATTTATTTTCTAAAATATCATATTCTTAATATAAATTAGTTTTAATTATATAATAAATAACAAAACAAAATTAATGAAATTATGATAAGTGATCAAAATTACCTAGGATCATGGAGAAGTTGACAAATCAACAAATTAAGTTTTCAAATATTTTTTTGATGATTTAAATTTAATTATTAATAATATAATTTTATATCTTAATTTTAAAATTTATAATAGGAAATTATAATTTCAACATAACAACATAATACATAAGAATTATATTATTTTAGAAAAATATAAAATTATTAATACAAATTTGTTTTAGTTATATAATAAATATAATAATTTTTATATCTTAATTTAAACTTTAAGTTTTATATATAAAAATTTATTTCAAGATAACAACATATATCACAAAAATTATCTTATTTTAAAATAAATATAATATCATATAAATTCGTTTTATTTTAAATAAATTATATATAAATATTAAAAATATGATAAATAAACAAAAGTACCTAAATTTATGGAGAACATGACAACTAAGCAAATTTACTTCTTAAATAATAATATAGATATCATTAACTTGTGAATGGAGGCTGTACCATAATCATTCATATTAATACCATCTCTAGTTTATATGTCATAACACTCATATTTAGAGGTTGATTGATTTTCCTGCCATTATTTAAAAACTCACTGCTCATAAATTTTGATTGTCAGCGTTTAAAAACGGTTAAAAATGTTTTCTATCACAATACATTTTTCCTGAATCTTGAATTCAATAATTTTTGGACTGAAAACCATAATTTCTTTAGGTCAGGAACAAAAATCGATTGTTATTCTCCTTCCCACAACTGTTCTTCTAAGACTTGAACATGACATATTTTACGTTAATAAAAAAAACTTTACCAGTAGAGATAGCAACTCCAAATCATTTCAAACCATGCTAAAAGTTGGAAAATTAAAAATTGTTTTCTTGAACGTTTGCAGCTATATACAACTGCATAATAACTATTTTAGAAAACAATATAAATTTCATTTTAAAACTAAAATTTATATCATAAATTTAAACATTATAACTACAAAATATATGGCGTTTTCAAACAAATATCCACTGACACCAACCATACTTTTTATAAGATAAAATTTCCCTAATCACTAATATATATATATAAACCAACCATTAATATTCTTATGAATTTAGCAATTAAGTACATAAGAACATGTTTATATTAAGTAAAAAAATTAATATAAGCACAAATATTATATCATTATCAATTAATTAAATTTATAAATTATATTTTATAATAGTACAGTTTAAGATAATTTAATAATTATATAATATGTTCATATGTTAGTTAATTATTAAACTGTTACTACTGCATCAGCTAGTCAAGCAGTTTTAAATATCTCGAAATATATATATTTCTAACTGTTAGATTAATCATAAAGATCTTAATAACATTTAGAACTGCAACACTTACATCTTAAAAATCTCGCAACCACATCCACTCATGTTGAGCAATCATACCACTAAATTTGGTTATGTGTGTGTACGTTGTGACAGATTGATAGAAGATATAAAACTGTAGATAGGATAGTATATACTCTCTCCACTTCAAAATAGCTGATATTTTGATTTAACGCATAAGATTTAAACACATACATGTTTACCTAATAAATATTATTAAAAATATAAATAAAAACTAATTCAACCAATCATCAATATAACTATGAAAATATCATTGATCATACAATCTTCAACAAAATTAAAATTAATATAAAAATATCAAATATCAAGTATTTTGAAACATTAAAAACTCTTCAAAACATCATCTATTTTAGAATGAGAAAGGAGTACTTTATTATTATTGGTAATCAATGAAGATGTTAGTATGACTCCTTTCATCTCCCCCCCAAAAAACTTAAACCGCCCCTCCCTTAAAAGATGTTAGTACTTAAACTGCATGAAATGTATCTGTCTAATTTATAGTGCCATACTACCAAGGAAACTGGTAAGTTGGTGGAGAAGAGTCGAAAAAGAGTAGTTGAAGTTGCTAACGTGAGCGCCTTGATTGAGGGATATTGTCGTTAAATTTTGATCAAGCAAAGGCTTTAACAACCACTAGTCTTTTCCTCCAACGTGTCACGCTCTATAACAAATACTTTTGACTTTTGTCATTTGTGGATCTATTTCAAATATTCAATCGCCGTGGCAACGCCTAATCATGTTCACTAAATAAGTACATTTGTATTTCAAGTTTTAAATAATACTGGACCATTAGTTTTGGTGATATTGTTTAAGCATAAACATATATAGACTGGGTTTGATCTTTGAGGACAAAAATGAAATAAAATAATTAATTACCTTCCAAAAATTAAATAAAGTAAGCGGAGACTGGATACACATATTGAACAACATAGCTTATAATATTGTTTTGAGTAAAATCAGGATATTAGTGCTAGGAAACTGATATTTAAGTAGACAAAGACACCACTATGAAACCTTTTTACGGATACTCAAATAATGATAGGATTAGTGTTTTAAAATATTACATAATTTTCTTCTAAACTAGCCACCTTAGTTCATCATCAGGTTGGTTTGTGGTTAACAATTAGATGATCAATCTCAAATAATCAACTAGAGATAAAATTAGCAATGGGTTTTTACTTCCTAATTAATGTGATTTTACTAACTGGTTATTATTTTATCCGTTTTAATTTATTTGTTATTTTGAGTTTTTACACACAGACTAAAAAATATTTAATTTTACATATTTTTTAAGAAAAAACACAATCACTTATACATATAACAACATTTTAACAAATAAAAAAATAGAATAATAGATATAATTGATAAATTTTTCATTAAAATTTTAAAATAATATTTTTTTTAAAACAGATTTTTTTGGGTCAAAAATGCATATTTTATTCTATAATGACAACACAAAATTGAAACGAAGAGAATATAAAAAATGTAAAAGTACCGTAACGGTAATTCTCTAAAAACACAGGGGTGCATTCAGCAAGGGCGTTGTATGATGCAGATGACAGCAACGTTATTTTCGCGAGTAACGTTTTAACGAGAATATATATTAAATATTTAATACGGTCATTAATATTCAAATTCGGACCATTTTTTGTCTGAACAACCAAAAAAATTTGAAATTTGTTTGTTGGTCGAAGAAGAACAGAGGATTTTATTCATTGCTCTTTCCAATAAAAAAAAAAAGCAAAAAGTTGCATCCTTTGCAGAGAAAAACATCATCATTTTCTCAGAAGAAGAAGAAGAAGAAGAAGAGAATCTTAGGGTTTACAATTTTCTCAGGAAACGATTCGTTTTCTCTCCCCTTGTTGAAATCATTTTCTCTTCTAGATCAGGTTTTGTTAATTTCCCGTTTAGTCAATTCATGTTTTTATTTAATTTTCCAAATCTCTTACCAGAAATGGAGGAGCCTCGAAATTTTGAATTTTTCTTGAGAGATGAATAGATTCTTCTCTGAATTTCTTAAACTTTTATCTTTTTTTTTTTTATTAAAATAGGTTTTGGTTCCCAAGAAGGTCTCTTCGGTTTCGAGAGGGAGTATGAATGGTTAACGACGTCCCTCGTTCACTGCACCCGTTTAGGGTTTATGAAGCTCTGATTGCGTAAAAGACTCAAAACTTTGTGTTGGGTTTCTGTCTTCTGGTGATTCATTTTTGTGAGGGGGGAGACAATGATGTTATCGGCGTCGCCGAACACACTAGCGAAAAGCTCTCTGGAGGAGATGCTTGAGTCTCTCCGGCAGAAAGATGAGTGCCAGCAGCAGCAGCCTAGAGATATCCCTCCGGCGCTTCCTTCTCGCCCTAACTCAAGGGCTCGTCTTCCCTCTGCTCGCCGCTCTCTTCCGGCGAATTTCAGTGTATCTAGTGTGGTGGATGATCAGAATCAGAACGGGAGTGTTGCTTCCAAGCAGCCTGAACAGGAGAAGAGAGAGGAAGGGAAGAGGAAAGTGAAGGATTTAAGAGTTCCCAGGAAGAGTTTCGGAAGCAAGAAGATGAGGAATGGTTATAGATCAGAGTCTCCGTACGCTGCAGAGAAGGAGGAGGAGGATGAAGTTGTGAAGGTGGCTGCTGCTGCTGCTGCTGCTAAGGTTAGTGCGGTGGAGAACGTGGAGGAGGAGCAGAAACCTGAGTGGAACGATAATGTTGAGTATTTCATTAAGAAGGTAAAAAATGGATGATTCTGTTTCTTGGTAACTCTTATTGTCCTTTTTTTTTAATTATCTCAGAGGTTGAATTATTGGTAGGACTGAGAGATTAGGAATGAATCTTTTACTGGTGACTTGAGGAGTGAGAGTTTGAACTTTGTGATAAGAAAAGTCTGTCCTCAGAGTGTTTTGATGGAAGCATATATGATGAAGAGGCTTAATAGATTGAATATGTTTTTTCTTGGTATAGCTTGCTTAAGGGTGTCCTAGTTGTGTTTACTTTTCTATCTAAGAATGAAATCTAGAACTTTGGTTTTTAGGAACTTGTGGTTACTGTGTTTGAATTGTATTTCAGAAACTACGAGTTTGGTGCCGGGTTGCAAATGGGCAGTGGCAGTTGGGGAAGATACAGTCTACTGCTGCTGATACGTCGCTTGTTATGTTATCCACCGCAAATGTAAGTTTACTTGTAATGTTGTTGCAGTTTCCTTATGATATTGAGAGGTTTCTGTGCTCTGACTATCCAAATCCTGTGATTTTTGTTGCTATCAAAGGTTGTGGAAGTGTCTACTGAGGAGCTCTTTCCTGCAAACCCAGATATTTTGGAAGGTGTTGAAAACCTTATACAGCTGAGCTATTTAAATGAACCGTCTGTTCTTTATAACCTTCGTGTCAGATACTCGCAAGACGTGATTTATGTGAGTTTACCCCAAATTCTTTTGACTCTTTTGATTTGTTTCTCACTCTTTAATGCCTACTTCTTAGCTAACTTAGCGTTTTTCTTTTCATAGAGCAAAGCAGGGCCAGTATTGATTGCGGTCAATCCGTTCAAGAGTGTTGACATATACGGAGATGATTTCATCTCAGCTTACCAGACGAAGGCTGTGGATGCTCCTCATGTATATGCTGTGGCAGATGCAGCTTATGATGAGATGATGAGAGGTGAGGGGACACATTTATAATCACGCTTTTTTTCTATTTACATAATAATTAAAATCCTAATGGGTCGTCCAGTAGTATCTGGCACTTACACTTTGAACCTTTCTACATGCAGAAGAGAAGAACCAGTCTATTATTATAAGGTACGACTCGCTGCACCCTGAAGTTGGTATACTTCTGAATGTTTTTGTATTCATAATGTGGCAAATTGATTACTATTGTTCCGCAGTGGAGAAAGTGGAGCTGGGAAAACCGAAACTGCGAAATTTGCAATGCAGTATTTGGCAGCTCTTGGTGGAGGTAGCTGTGGAGTAGAATATGAAATCCTCAAGACAACTTGCATACTCGAAGCTTTTGGGAACGCTAAAACATCAAGAAATGCTAACTCTAGCAGATTTGTGAGTTGTTTTTTTTTTTTTTAAAACAATTTTGTTGAGTTATTAATAAGGTCATTTTGTAAATTAAGAAGTTAAACAGTATATCTTAACTGGCGCAGGGTAAACTCATAGAAATCCATTTTAGTGCAATGGGAAAGATATGTGGAGCCAAACTTGAAACTTGTGAGTATAATCTAAGCATACATACTTTGTTTATCATATTATTTGTGTTAAAGCTCACTTGTTTCTTTGTCTTCCTCTCCATGTTTTAAATAATCACTCTTTGGTAAATGCGTACAGTTCTGCTAGAGAAGGTAACTTTGTTTCCATTGAGAATCTTTTTTTACTTTCACTACTTAGCATCGGTCACTAACTGATAGTAGTATCCTTTGACCAGTCAAGAGTTGTTCAGCTGTGCAATGGCGAAAGATCCTACCACATATTTTATGAGTTTTGTGCAGGTGCTTCCCCGGCTCTCAAAGGTAACATTACATACTGAAATCTCCAAAATTTTACACTGCTATCTTAATTAAGTGGCAGCATGTATCTTTCTTTATAAATGCCTTGCTGAAATAGAACATAGAGACATAAAGTATTTGCTAAACTGTCGTTACAATGGTTTTATTTGTAGAGAGGTTGAAGCTTAAAACCGCAAGTGAGTATACCTACCTAAACCAGAGTGATTGCTTGACCATCGACCGTGTTGATGATGCTCAGAAATTTCGCAAGCTACTGGTAATCTTTATGTTTCTCTTTCTCGTGCTTGCTTCTGTTTCCATGGTTAAGATGCCAAGTTTTACTATGGTTTTTCTCTCTGTCATTTCTTTACTTTTGTAGGAAGCTTTTGACATTGTTCAAATCTCTAAAGAACAACAAGAGCGTGTATTTGCATTGCTTGCGGCGGTGTTGTGGCTAGGGAATGTATCTTTCCGAGTTACTGACAATGAAAATCATGTGGAGGTGGTCGCCGATGAAGGTAGAATCTCTTATCTTAATTCATAAAAAAACTGTAACTTGGTGATGCTCACTTAACATTTGGCTGCTATTTCTTACAGCTGTCACCAATGCCGCTATGTTAATGGGGTGTAACTCAGAAGAGCTTATGGTGGTTTTGTCTACCCGTAAACTTCAAGCTGGTACAGATTGTATTTCAAAGAAACTGACGTTGCGGCAGGTAATGTTTTATAGTCATCAGTCTTCATATTCATGTACATTGATCAAAAATGCTGATGGATGAGTTTCTGTGCCGTTTTTACCTGCAGGCAACCAACATGAGAGACGGGATAGCAAAATTTATTTATGCAAGTATTTTCGACTGGCTTGTTGAGCAAATAAACATCGCACTGGAAGTCGGTAAATCCCTTACAGGGAGGTCTATAAGCATCCTTGATATATATGGGTTTGAATCATTTAAGGTTAGTAGTACCCATACATGTTCTAGTTGTTTTATTACTATCATTCTTTTCGAAATCCTGAAATGATGATCTGTTTCTCCTTGGTTTCAGAATAATAGCTTCGAACAGTTCTGTATAAACTATGCAAATGAAAGGTTGCAGCAACACTTCAACCGGCACTTATTTAAACTTGAACAAGAGGTGATTCATTTTGTCTTAAATGATATGATAGTGTGTGCTTTCTACTCTACTGTTCCCTTCAATATTGTCTTCTCTGTTCAGGAATATGAAGAGGATGGAATTGATTGGACGAAGGTCGAATTTGTAGACAATCAAGAGTGCTTAGATCTAATTGAAAAGGTAATCAGTGTCCAGCCACGTCCTTATTTGTTTTTGCTTCAACAACGAAAGAGATATCTACTAGTTTGCTCTAATGCTATAAGGACATTTCTGCATGGTCTAAAAAGTAATCTCTTGCATATGTCTTACCTGTGTAGAAACCCATTGGTTTATTGACCCTACTAGACGAGGAATCAAATTTTCCGAAAGCAACTGATTTGACTTTCGCCAACAAGCTCAAGCAACATTTGAAGACCAACTCTTGCTTCAAAGGAGAGAGGGGTCGAGCCTTCAGAGTTAATCATTATGCTGGAGAGGTCAGTTGATTGCCCTTAGTTCAAAAAAACAGTCTCTGTATACTGAATATGTTTTATATGTATCTGAAGATGTACATCTTTTCTTGTACTTATGGGGTTATTCTTTGAATGATGATTTCGTTTACAGGTTCTCTACGATACAAATGGGTTTTTGGAAAAGAACAGGGATCCGTTACCTGCTGATCTTATCAATCTTTTATCATCATGTGACTGCGAGTTACTGAAATTGTTTTCTACTAAAATGCGTGGCAAATCTCAGAAGCCGCTTATGTTATCGGACTCCACAAATCAAACCGTTGGGACTAAGTTCAAGGTAAAGGAATCTTGAATGATGCAGTTTAGTCTTTCTTCAGTTGCAGTCTTCCTCAACTCGCGTTGCATCCGTCATGGTTATTTATTTCTTTACAGGGCCAACTTTTCAAGTTGATGAATAAGTTAGAGAACACAAGTCCTCACTTCATTAGATGCATAAAGCCAAATTCGAAGCAGCTTTCCAGAGTTTATGAAGAGGATCTTGTGCTCCAACAGCTTAGATGTTGTGGCGTGCTGGAGGTTGTTAGAATATCAAGATCCGGATATCCTACTCGTTTGACACATCAAGAGTTTGCAGGAAGATACGGTTTCTTATTGTCAGACAAAAATGTCTCTCAGGATCCTTTGAGCGTATCAATCGCTGTTCTAAAACAGTACGAAGTTCATCCTGAGATGTATCAAGTTGGCTATACAAAATTGTACCTACGAACTGGTCAAGTAAGTGATTTGGAGACTGTTTCCTGATCTTAATACAATTCTTATGCGCGTTAACTTCATTTTTTTTTTTACAGATTGGTGTCTTTGAAGATAGGAGAAAGAAGGTTCTTCAAGTCATAGTGTGCTTACAAAAGCATTTCCGTGGTCGCTTGTCTCGTGAATACTTCCAAAATGTGAGAAACGGAGCTTTGGTACTTCAGTCGTATGTACGAGGTAAAAATGCTCGACGAATGGTTGATATTAAAGCAAAGATCCATGCGGAGTCCCTTTCTGAAGCAAGGGCAGGAGAGTTAACTGCAGTCATAAACTTGCAATCTGGTAAAACATTGCCATCTTATTTGCTAAAATTACAAATTGAGGTTATCAGATTTGGAATATGGATCTTAATGCTCATCATTCATTTGTCTCCTTTGCAGCGGTTCGGGGATGGTTGGCTAGGAAACGCTTCAGCAGCATGCAAAGACAGAAAGAACTTCTTGATGTGACGACCAAATCAAAGAGGAAAGCGGGCAGGAGG
The DNA here is from genome assembly GCA_932364175.1 of Eruca vesicaria subsp. sativa. Lineage (NCBI taxonomy): Eukaryota > Viridiplantae > Streptophyta > Magnoliopsida > Brassicales > Brassicaceae > Eruca > Eruca vesicaria. The sequence continues at coordinate 171,838 of CAKOAT010371820.1, forward strand.
GTTTCAGAAGACAAGGTACTTACTATTAAAAGAAAGTTTGTCCACTTTCTGAATCAAAACATTATTACACTATAACATACACACTCTCTCTCGTTTGTGATGTAGGAATTGCCGCTGGAGCAGTTCCAAGTTCAACCATCAGCTATGTCTGATCTCCAGAAGCGGGTTTTGAAATCTGAAGAAGCTTTAGCGCAGAAGGAAGTAGAAAACAAAGCACTGAGAGAGCAGTTGAGACAATTTGAAGAGAGATGGTCAGAGTATGAAGTAAAGATGAAGTCGATGGAGGACACTTGGCAAAAACAAATGTCATCGTTACAGGTTAGTTCCTCATGCTTGACACAAACAGGAAGATAAATATTAAGAAGTGTTCTAACTTCGGATTCTGTGTCACTTTGTTTTGTCAGATGAGTCTTGCAGCTGCTCGAAAGAGTCTAGCTACAGAAAACAATCCAGTTCAAGCAGGAGGAAGACAAGACGCATCGATGTCACCTTTTGGCTATGACTCGGAGGACACAATGTCTAATGGAACTACTCCGGGAGTGAGAACTCCCACAACTAAGTTCAGCAACGGAAACACTCCAGAACTCAGAATCAGAGAGCTCAACGGAAGTTTGAACGCGGTTAATCATCTGGCAAGAGAGTTTGATCAAAGGAGACTAAATTTTGACGAAGATGCTAAAGCTATTGTTGAAGTGAAAGGTGGACCGCAGGCAACTCCCAACGGGCAGCAACAGCCAGAAGATGAGTTTAGGAGACTGAAGCTAAGATTTGAGACATGGAAGAAAGATTACAAAGCTAGATTAAGAGAGACTAAAGCAAGACTCCATAGTGATAAAGGTCGTCACCGGAAATGGTGGGGCAAAAGAGGCTAAGGGACTTTCACCACTCTCGCTTAGGTTTGTTTGTTGTATTATTAGTACAAAAACGTTTAGATTATTAAGATCATTGTAGATTCAGCTGAGTGAGACATTGTATCTGTTTTGGACCTCTTTTTTTTTCTGTGCATAGCAAATAGAGTGTTGTAATTTGAGAGGAACAAGAAAAGGTTTATGTTCATATCATTTCAATGGATTACATCAAGACTTATAATTAAAATCAAGCTCCAGGTACAAACTTAGTTGCAAAAGCCCAAGCATTGTTAGCAACAGGGTTATCAAGATGGTCAAGGAGATTCTCCAAAGGACCTTTTCCAGTAACAATGGCTTGGACAAAGAAGCCAAACATTGAGAACATAGCCAACCGTCCATTCTTGATCTCCTTCACCTTGAGCTCAGCGAAAGTAACCGGGTCATCCGCAAGACCTAGTGGGTCAAAGTATTGCCCGCCCGGGTACAAGTCATTGCCTTCGCCAACACCATCCAGACCGTTGATGCGGAAACCTTCAACCAATCCCATTAGGATAACTTGGAAGCCAAGGACGGCTAAAATGCTTTGGGCGTGGACTAGGTTTGGGTTGCCTAAGTAGTCCAAACCGCCTTCGGAGAAGATTTGTGAACCGGCTTTGAACCAGACCGGCTCCTTGAAGTCCACACGGACCCATTTCTGAAGAACTTCAGGTGTTATGCAACCTAATGCTCCCAACATTGCCCATCTCCCATGGATCACCTGTTATATGATGATTAGTGTTTACATGATTGATTCTTGAGTGAGTGAGACATAGAGACTAACCTCAAGAGCTCTGTTCTTGGCAAAGGCTTCAGGGTCTGCGGACAAACCGGCCGTGTCCCAACCATAGTCACCGGGAAACTCTCCGGTGAGGTAAGACGGAGTTTGGACAGAGAATGGTCCTAAGTACTTCACTCTGTCTGGTCCGTACCAAAGATCGTTCCCCTTCACATGTTAAATTTAAAAAGATAAGACACAAGTCCAACAACAAAGACGAAACCTCTAAACTTAACAAAGAGATTTAGCACAAAAACAAAACAGACCATAGTGTATTTGGGAGATCCGAGAGAGACAACATCACGAAGAGGGTTGAAGGTGGAGCCTTTAGTCTGGCCAAGAAATGATGTTGGGGTCAGAACACTGCTCGAGCTTGTGAATGTTGAAGCCATTGCGTTTGTTTTCTTTGTGGTGTAGTTCTTCTTCTTTGCTGTTTGGTGGAGAATTGATCTCAGGGAGGTTTGAGTTTTAAAGTGAGTGTTATGTGGATGAGAAGAGACGGGAGAATCAGAGATGGGATATTGATAGAGAGTTGGATGTTGGCATTAGCCAATCAGGAAACAGTTTTGGATTTGAAGAATCTCTAACTCAATCTCTTTTTTTATCCATACTTTTTTTTCTTTTTTGTCTTTTCCCCTTAAATTTTTAACCTTTTTACGAAGAAAGTAACTTCGTTTTCCCCTTGTGTTAAAGTTTTAACTCTCCTTTTTTTTGTCAACGTGTTGAATTCTTTGGACTATAAATTTAGTTTGAAAGCATATTATTCAACTTATTAAATTATACTCTCGCTCAAATGTCTGCTAGTTCGTGAGACTTGTATGAAAGAAAATAAATCAAGCCTTTGCTAGCTCCAAAAACTTGGCAATTTATTTATTTATTTGACGAGTAGTAGTAAGTAGCCTAGTGATAATTTTTTAGAGTTTGGTGTGTATCCATATCAGTTTTGAATTTGAATTTTTATGAGAACTAAATTATCACTATTTGATTGACTAGTATGGATTTAGATTTCGGCTTAAATGGTTGACATGTCAATCTGTAACAAACCATTTGTCTATCCTTTAGCATCAGTCGGAAAGTATTCCAGACCCAGATTAGTTACTATGATAACCAAACGATTCTGTAACACTAAGTGGATTCCACTCGAAGCTGATTAGATCAATAGCCGATAAGATATATAAAAATAAAGTTTATTTTATATTTTGAACTAAAAACTTGACAATTTATGTGCAAGATCGACTATATATAAATTCAGAGTTATATACCTGAAAGATTGAACCACATCTTAGTCTTTCATTGGTCGCTAAAAAATCTTATATAACAAATACAATATGAGTTTGCGGCGATGGATGTGCATGCAATTAAACAAGTATTATAATTATTTACAAGTGTATTCACAGTATCAATCATTACTGTCAAGCACACACTCAATTCCTGGAAACAAGAGTAACAATTGCAGAGATATCAACATTTACTGCTGAAAGTGTATATTCACAACCTGAACAGTATAATAACTCGAACATAATTACTATTATAAATATTAATTTTTATGAGACTGCAAAACAAAGTAGTAGGTCCACCAAAAAAATAATGAACATAAAATGGATTTCTTCAATATATTTTCCCAAAATGCATAATTAATGATCGGGTCACTACAAAAAAACACGCTTTAGAAGAAAATCAATAGTCAATACATTTGAAAAATCCTAGTTAGAAGTTTCAAGAAAACTAACCCACAGTTCTTGAGATAAGAATTTATATTTTACATAGACCATTACGAACAATAATTTCTTTGACATCGCTGGTTCTAACAATTTTGCCAATTACATCTATAGAAATTTTTTTTTCATAGATACATGAAACAAATGTTTATCTACAACCCATTATACACATGAAATCACATGCCTACCAAAACCTTTTCATCATGCTTTTGAGAAAGTAGCTCATCAAAAGATATGAAATTAAACAAAGGCAGTAATTTGGATCTGCTCAGAAGTTTTCTTTACGTGTGTTGATCAAGTGAGAAATATCTTGAAAGGTTGTGGTGTTCCTCTGTAATGCCTGAGATTAGGAGACAATTTAAAAATTCATCAGAATACCACAATTTCCTCCTCCAAGATTATTTTCGAACTTGGATATCAGTTTTCCTGTAAAGCAAGCTTGTATACGATCTCCATGTTATAACATGATAGAGAAATTACCAAAAGCATATAAATTTAAAAAAATCAGAATTCTGTTGTGTACCTTATCATCCAAAGGTATTAAATGAACTCCACCAACATCTCCAGGCTTATCACAGTTTTGAAATCGCCACATATACGGAAAAATCGAACATTATTTTTCCTGATTTCATTTTCAGAAACTGACTTTAACTGAGTAATATGTCACCCACCGTTTTCACAGAACGAACCATGGGACACACTTCATGCATGATTATTAAGACTGGGGCAGGGGTTGTGCTTCAGGGAAGGGGTGTGCAGGACCAATGTTGGATAGACGCTTTGGAGTTAGGCATACTGACCCGGAAGAGTTTGGGGTATCCGTCGCTGATTGTGGATCTAACTTCTAAGAAGGGACTAGGCCATCCATGCACGAACTGGTCGGGTACTGGAGTTATTCCCCTGATGATCCCGAGACAGGGTGTAAACAGTCGGAAATGATCCAATGGAAGGAGAATTGCTCGGTATGCAAGTGGCATATCCAAGCACTACACAGTTTTTCGAAAAAAAGCTCGTGACAATTACGTGTGAAAACAAAATTAATCTTGCTTATATCTACAATAATACATGAAAATAATTCAGATTACAATTTGCAACGTGTTATAGATTTAAAAAAAGATGGGAAAGAAATTCTAGAGTTGCAGATTTACAAACCCATAAAAATCCAAAAAGTCTTACTTACCTGTGCTAAAATGAAACTGAATTTTTTTCATACAATGTTTCCATATCTGTATATATAAGGGAGGTAGTGATGATATCAAGTGGTGGAATTGATAGGAAGATTCACGGATGGTGGATAAGAAAGTGGAATTATACTTGAAAAAAAAGGTGAAGATAACAGGTTAATGTAGATCATAAAATCCACACTAAGTATTTTGTAATAATCAAGAGTTCAATCTAGGGAAGACAAATGATGTGGGTAACGTTGCTCTTAGAACACAACGTTACAATCAAAATTTGGTTGACAAAAATGGACTTTATTGAATATGAGATTTGGTACAAAATAGTAAACAAGATCGAGAACAATAAAGAAAGATAAAATTTATATGCGAACTAGATGTCTATGAAGTGAGGTCGATGAGAGTAGTGATTTTCTATAAGGTTTTCCGTGTGTTCTATGCTCTGCTCTAGCTCCTCTTTTATAGTCTTCTTCTCTCCCAACTGCTTCCGCGATCTAAAGGATATTACATCGACCTCGTCGTGCTCGATCGGTGTCGAACTGATGATGATGATGATGCATGGGTTTGCTCGATTTTAGTAAATAAATCTCGTTCTGATAACCTCGAAAATTTTTAGGTTATGGTTGCCGTCCATGAGTTTGTCACGAGGTTTGAGAGCCACAGCGATGGAGAGCTAGCGAGGTCGCGAGTTGAAGTAAAGATCTCAAGGAATCGCTTCGGAAGGTTAAAGAAGACCTCAAGAAGAAGACCAGAGAAGCCGCGTTCCTGAGGGATGAGTGGAAGAAGGCTCATGAACAGAGGATGGTGTTTGAGACCGATGTTGCTACTCAAAAGACTAAGGTTGCAGAATTCCTTGCGGAGAGGGAGTGGGACATCCTTCGCGAGTCTCGCGCTATGTGTCGCGAGATTACTGACTGTTATAAGGAGGTCCTATCCCTTGTAGAGAAAAAGTGGTCAGATAAGAGGAAGGAGACTGACGTGGAGATCCAGTTGCAGGAGATAATTGTGAACATCGACCTGCTCAATGAGATCAAGGATGGAGGATTGGTCATTGACAATGAGTTGGCTCGCCTTAAGGAGATAGAGAAGGATTGTGATGGTCTTGTCGAGCTGGCTGCCTCTACGGATTGGACTGTGTCAGATTTAGATCTTCCCGAGTTTTCAGGTGATTTGGTTGTTGAGGAATCTTCTTCCGAGGACGGAGCTGATTCTTAAATTTTATCTCTTTGTTTTTATCTTTATCGGATATCTCGTGTTTTTTTTTCTTAAAGTACTTCGAATGCTTGTTGATAGCTACATATTTTTATGCTATCTTTTTCTTTCTGAATTTTTGAGATTTTATCATTTTCAGTTGATTTTATTCGGTTTATTATGCCTTTATAAATATAGAATTTGTTCCTTCGATCTTTGTATTGCTGAAATTTTTTCTCTTTTATCGTCGATCATGACATCGAAGAAAACGAGTTCCCGTGAATATGAAAGAATTCGTAATCGAAACAACGGAGCGGGACAGATCCGTTCTGGCGATGTGAGCAAAGCGCTCAGCAAAGTTCGTCGCAAGGAGTCCCGGCTCCCTCTTGTAGTGGCTCGGTCTGAAGCCAAGACCCGGAGGAACCGAAGGCAACAACTCTTTTGAGTTTTGGCAGTCCGAATAGTTCGGAGGGGCGCAATCATCCTCCAAAGAAAGCAAAGATTTCAGGGAATGATGCTCGATCCGGCCCTGCCAATGAAGGATCGCAAAGCTGTTTCACTGGAAATTTTCTCATGCCAAGGATTGTCGGATCACGGATGAATTCTGACAGTGTTGCTCACTTGGTTCATGCACTTTAAGCCGGCGGGTGTCCTCTTCCTTCGTTGCGAAATATGACAGAGCGCGATACCTATGTAAAGATGGCGGTCGCTCATGTTAAGGTCGCTCGGTTTAACCTTTTGATCTTAGATACTTACTTTCTTATCATGTGCATTCTTGATGCACTTTCAGGCTATGGAGGCTAATAACGAGTTTGCGAAGACTTTAGAAAAGCGTTTGCAGGATTTCCTCGAGCTGACGAGCTTTACGAAGTCAAAAATGTCTTTCGGGAGCTGAAGCTAAGTTTGAAGATGGCCCAAGACAGGGAGCAGTTCAGTGTTGCTCAACTGACGGCGGCCGAGAAATTGGGAAACCAGGCTGCTTCTCTCGAGTCTTGTCTTCGAGTCGTTGATAATGAAAGAAAATCGGCTTTAGAGCAGGTTTCCGCGTTGGAGATGCAAATCAAATCTCTGACAATGAACCACACGGATAAGTTTCGTCGTGCGACTTATGATGCTAAGAAGACATGTGTTGATGTCTTTGAAGGAGAAGTGGGAGAAGAAGAAAGCTCCAGAGGATTGAAAAATTCGTTTGAAGGAGGTCATGGCTAACATCGAACTCATTAAGGAGATAATGAGTAACAATTTGCTCGCTTCTGACGAGTAATCGCATCTTCAAGCTAAGGAGGTCAAACTAAGAGCCGTGCTTGACGTTTCGGCGGTATCAGATTTTTTCGGTTGGGAAGTTGGACCTTCCTATGATCTCTGAGGTTGTACCTGAGGATTTATTTTATAAGGTCCTTCCTGGTGGAGACGAATCTGGTGGCGAGTAGAGGCGTAACGGGGACCGCTACAAGGATGGCGAGTTCGATGCCGACGATTAGTTTTATCTATTTGTTTTCTTTTGTTGTTTATTTCTGTAAATTTTAATAAAGGTTTGCGAATAATATTAGTTTATTTGATTTTAATTTACTGTAAGCTTGCGATCTTTTTATTTCAGGGTTGTAGATCGACTTCGATAAATATCGCGTCGATAAGTTGTATTTGAGTAATGATTTTACTATTTTGAAGTGTCGTGTTCTTAGCGCGATCCTAACTTTTTCTGAAGACTTGATCATGGTCTCTTTATGCAGTTAAATCGAATTATAGAAGCGAGAATTTATCTAAATTTATTATTAGAAATGGTTCTCCGTATACAACTTTGCATTTTGACATAAAATAAAAAGGTGTATCTATGTGGATAGGTTGCTTCCTAATCCAGATTTGATCTCCGCGTGAGAAATTGATTTGTGATGAGTGATTGAACTCAGGTCATGAGCTGCATACGTACCCTCGTGGAGGGATCAAGTCTAAACGTAGTTCGACTGTTTCCTCGTTAATCAGGGTCGTGTTTTTCGATTTGCTCGTGTACATGAGTACGACTCTTGCTTTTCTCGACACTTTTTGGTCGGTCCTACGGATTTGGATTGATGACTTTGAAGCTCGAGAGGTAGCAGGTTCTGGAGTTCTTCTGAATTCCTTTTATAGTTTTGATTCCTTTTGGCGTGGAGAACTTCAGGCATTGATGGTAAGTTGATGGTATTGCTTTCATGCTATATAGCCATGGTCTTCCGAGGATGGCGTTAAATGGAGCATGTCGATCTACGAAGATAAATTCGACGATCTTTCCTACATCTCCAGCGGCCACGGCGAGCTTGATGGATCCGAGAGAATAGATAGTTTCTCCTGCAAATCTGATTAGTGGGGTTCTTTTTTGTTTGAGGAGGGTTTTGGTGAATCTCATCCTTTTGAATTCGTCGTAAAAGAGTACATCTGCGGAACTTTCGGTATCGATCATGATTTTGGATAGCTCGCATTCTCCGACATCAACTCGTATAACGAGTGCGTCATCGTGTGGTTTATCGAGGTTGACGGTTTTTTTTTCGTCAAAGGTGATTTCGTGGTTGAGGCCTGATAGAGGTTCTCGAATGTTGATGATGCTTTCTGCTCTTCATTGGTGCGCTTTGATGGAGTTGACTGAGTTTCAGAATTTTGATTATTTTTCCATTTTCTGATGATGCGCTCAGAAGTAGCATTTTTGGTTAGAGTCAGCTGGTGGAGTCCTTGCCCCCCGGGAAGGTTGGTTTGAGTAGACGCGGGCTGTGCTTTTTCTTATGTATTGGATTCTCCAGTAACCGTCGAATCTTGTTGAATTTGTTTTTCTTCTCCGGCCCGTAGTGGTGTCTGGTTGTTCGGTTTTGAGGAGGAGACCAAGTCCTATCGAGTTCTTCCGGGCCTTGTATTGTCACCGTGACGTCGATGCTTATTCGTACCGCGGAGAGTTTAGTGATTCAGATACGACTTCCTTGCTTCTTTTGCCTTTTCATTTGGTTTTTGGGTTCGTCGGGGTTTGTTCTTCCGTGTTCTCGCTGTTCTCTTTGTTTTTCTCCTTGTTGTGGAGTGCTGCGCGATATTATTCGGTCGAGTGTCTTTTTCGTTTGTGGAATGCGCAATATTATCTCGGATTATACGTCGATTGTTTATTCTGTGACGACAAGTCTATTTCGTAAGAGTGTTGTCCTTTGGTAGCCTGTTCCTTCGAGGTACTCAGATTTTTAGCTATTATGTTCTTGTTTGCGTCGTATTTTTCTTTCAGAGCCGCGATTTCTTCTTCGAGAGTTGCGAAGTAGGATGCGCGATACAACGCATCATGAAGTGAGGTGGGAGCTCAAACTGTCATTTCTTCTCTGAATTTGGAAGAGAACCAAACACAGTTTTACAAAGCTGCTAACGCGACTACTTCGTTTAGGCTCGATATTTTGGTTTTGATTTCCTTGAACTTGTTTATGTAGTCTCTCAATTGTTCGAAAAGTTTTTGTTTGAGGTTCCATAGGTTGGCTTCGGTGGCTTGTATTCTATAAACACTAAATATTGTTTCAGGGACGCCGATACAAGTTTGGTGAAATCGTCGATCGAGTTCCCCTCGAGCCCGGAAAACAATTCTAGGGCGGGTCCTGTGAAGTTTTTGGCGAAGAAGCGGCAGTAGCCCGCTTCCCTTTCCTCGTCATTGAGGTGTACCCTAGATACGGCCAAGCGGAAGGCTCGCACGTGAGCTTTTGGGTCGGAGTTATCCAAATATTCTAGGAATTTTATCTTACTGACGTCGTGTAGTTTTACGCTGGTTATTTGTTTTGTGAATGGAGTTCTGCGAGTCTCCTCGATAACTTGATCAGTATCGGGTGCCGAACTCGTTGCCATATGTACGATGGCGTGTATCCTTTTGTGTTCGGCGTCACTCTTTTCGACGTAGCTTCTGAATGCTCCTGCTTGAGTCGGGAATCTTTGATCTTCTCCCTGTGGGTTTTCTTGCAACGGTTTAAAAGAGTCGTATGCCCGGATGGGATCTAGCAGCACCGTGAATCCGGTTCGCTGAGGTGAGTCGCCTCCAAAGGAGAATCGATCTTCTCGATCTCGATGTTGCGACAGAGATATGTGGACTCTGGGTTCCTCACGTCCTTCGGCGGGTCTGCTTTGAGTTTGGATCGGGGGGAGGCGAAGGCTCTGTGGTTGTGAGGGAGTGGTGCTCGGTATTCAGCGAGTTCCCTCTCGGTTTGCTCCAAGCGGTTGGCGGTGGTTCGGTAAGCGATCTCTTGGTCGCAAGATTTATCAATGAGCGTTGAAACCATTCCCCTGAGTTCCCCAACTTCTTCCCTAGTTCGGGTTAAGTGGGTTGGAGATCTCGGTCTCCCTGGTCGGGTCGGATCCTCGGGCGTCGTTCTGTCTGCCGTACGGTTCCAAACTCGGGATCCGATTCGACCAGTGGGAAGGTTTTAATCTGAGACCGTACTCGTATCGGCGGTCAAAGTCCCAGTTGATGGAGCTTGTTGATTTTGCATCGTGTCGGTGGCTTCGCCGACGTTCGTTTATTCTACGGGGGCCGGCCCGGCCCCTAGAGTGGTTCCAGAAGGATCAACATCGGTTGATCCCGATTGAGAGTTCTCGACATTGACTGCGCTGGGATCCATAACCGAGCTTGGAGATCCTAGATCATGTCTTAGCAAGGGGCGTTTTTTGTTTATCTTCCCCACAGTCGGCGCCAAAATGTAGATCCTAAAATCCAGACTAATAAGTATTTGTAGTGATCAAGAGTTTAATCTAGGGAAGACAAATGATGTGGGCAACAATGTTCTTAGAACACAACGATACAATCGGAATTCGGCTGACAAAAATGGACTTTATTGAATAAGAGATTTGGTACAAAGTAGTAAACAAGATCGAGAACAACAAAGAAAGATAAAAGTTATATGCAAACTGGATGTCTATGTAGTGAAGTCGATGAGATTAATGATTTGCTCTAGGGTTTTCTGTGTGTTCTATGCTCTGCTCTAGCTCCTCTTTTATAGTATCTTTCTCTCTCAACTGCTTCCACGATCTTCGGGATATTACGTCGACCTTGTGGTGCTCAATCGGTGTCAAACTAATAATGATGATGCATGGGTCTGAGCCTACTTAATTAAGTACTGAAATTGGGTCCAACAATTAACATAATTAAAATAATAGGTCCTACGATCTTTTCTAGTAGGCAATAGATTAATCTGCGTTTGGTATGGGTTAACCTACAAATATGAGAAATTATGAACACTTTATATGGTCCTACAAAATGATTAAGTGCATCGGCTCGGATAAGAGAATAATATACTTAGTGTTCTGTAATTTATACTCTTTTTATACTACATCTTTGTTAGCTGAATATTATTCTAACCATATGAATTTTTATTGATTGTAGGTATTTTAAGTTAACCCAATGGTATTTTATTCTAACCAACGGTGAGAAAGATTCCGTGACAGTAAAAAATATGAACATTCAGGTTTTCACCACGTTTATAAAGAGGGAGAAAAGTAAATAAGGATTTGAAAATCTTAAATAAGACTACAACAAATATGGGCATTGATAGCAGATTATAATATCTCAATTTTCGTAAATGCTATTAAAAGTTACATGACAGTTTGATCAATAGAACTATAGCGTTAAAATAGCGCTGTGCCCAAAATTCAATAAGCAGGAAATAAAAAAACATTTATCCGCCTAATTTTTACACTAAGCGCCAACACTTAGAAAAGAAAAAAGCTCTTTCGCGGACTAAGACCAAAACAATAACATTCAATAGCAGTAAAACAAAAAACAAGAAAGAAAAAAAACTCGTTATCTTCGTCGACTCCATCTTCTCCATCTCCTCCATCTTCTACATCTTTGATATCTATCGCCATCTTAGTCGTCTCCATTGCTCGGCATCTCTCTCTCACTCTCGTAATTCGCATCAACTCTCCTCAAGTTCAATTTCAATCCACGACTTATAAGGTTTTTTAGGTTTAATTTCAATCAAAAGCTTTCTTCTTTGTTATGTATTTGGACATTAATTACAGATTGGTTGTAACAGGTGTGTGTTCTGATATTTACGGGGAAGCATTCACAATTACAACATAATCACTTGAAAGATAAGACACATCTATCATTTAATTCGCCTTTTGTAGCCTTTTTAGCTTCGGTGTCTCGGTGATTGATTGTAGAAAATACGTTTAACTTGTCGTCATTGCTGCTTGACTCATGTACACTTGTTTGAACTGTGGCAATAGGACTTAACTAGGATAGTAAAATCAGTGTTGGACAGGGATTGGGTTCATTTATGCAGGTATGTACAATTGTTAAAAGTTTTAAGTTAATGCATTTCGACCATTGTTTTGTTAACTGGATTTTTATTTCCTTTGATTTACATGAACTCAAGAGTTGATTTTGCATATGAGAAGGGTGCTTAGAGTTTTGTTAATTCTGTCAGTGGCAAATTAGCGGTTTATGGGAATATAACATGTCCCTGCAATTTGGAACAATTATACATGCAATGAGGTTGTGTCTCATTTAGTTATTTATGGAATGGACGAGGCTTACAAGATAGCTACTGAATGGTTTCACCATGGAGAAGGTAACTCGGTTGCTGTATTAGAAGGTAAAGACAGAGTGTGGAATGCTGAGATTTTGGGTTTATACGAAGATGCAAATTATGAAGATGAAGATTTAGCTAGAAAGGGTTCAGAGTCATGCGAGGCTGCTGAGGGTGAGGATAGGAAAGGAGATGAGTTTTTAGCAAGACTTGCAGAATCTGAAATTCCATTATATCCAACGTGTGTGAATCATAGCAAGCTATCAGCAATTATTTCTCTGTTTAGGATCAAGACTCAGAATGGTTGGTCAGACAAGAGATTCGATGATTTACTGGAAACACTGCCAAAAATGTTACCTGAAGATAATGTGCTCCACACATCAACTTATGACGTCAAGAAGTTTCTGAAATTGTTTGATATGGGGTATCAGAAGATTCATGCTTGTGTAAAGGACTGTTGCTTATTCAGAAAGAAGCTGAAGAAGGTTGATACTTCCCCAAAATGCAAGGCTTCGAGATGGAAGACCAACCTGCACACTGGTATTATAAAGAAGGGTGTTCCACAGAAGGTTTTGAGACACTTTTCAGTAATCCCTCGTCTGAAAAGAATGTTCAGATCGGATAAAGTAGCCATGGACTTGAGATAGCATTTCAATAACCTGAGCATTGTTGGCAAAATGAGCCATCCAGTAGACTCTGTAACGTGGAAGTCAATGAATGAAAAGTATTCTGACTTCGCAGCTGAGCAGAGGAACTTTCGCCTTGGTCTTTCTACTGATCCATTTAATCCATTCGACATGAAGAACAGCCGATACAGTTGTTGGCCTGTGCTGCTGGTTAATTATAACATGGCTCTTGACTTATGTATGAAGGAGGATAACATTATGCTCATTTTGCTGATTCCTGGACCGCATCAACCTGGTAATAGTATAGATGTATACTTAGAACCGCTAATAGAAGATTTAAATCATTTGTGGTCTGAAAGCGAGTTAACTTACGATGCATTTAGTATAACAACCTTCACGTTAAGGAGAATGCTTCTTTAGACTATAGTGACTTCCAAGCGTATGGATATCTTCCTGGTTGTAAAGTGAAGGGTAAGATGAGTTTTCCTATATGTGGAAAGCACACAGATAGTTTGTGGCTGAGTCATAGTAGGAAGCATGTATACATGTGCCACCGAAAAAGCTTACCCCCGTCACATAGATTTCGAGGAAAGAAGACTTGGTTTGATGGTAAAACAGAGGATGGGATAAAGGGAAAGATACTGACGGGAAGGAATGTTTCTTTACTACTGAGAAACTACAAGAATGGTTTCGGTAATAAAAAAAGAGACCAGGAAAAAGAGATCTAGAGCTGTGCCTGAAGACATCTCCTCTGCTTATGAAGACGAAGACAGTGTATCTGATGAAGAGGATGAGTTAGAAGAAAAAGACGAAGAGGAGTTATCCAGATGGAAGAAAAGATCAATATTCTTCATTTTGATTTGATCAAAAAAAAAAATATTTCTTCATTTTGCCTTATTGGGAGGTATATTTACAGTGTCAAAAACTTAAATTTTTATGCTTATTATCTATTGTATACTTAGTTCTGATTTTTTGCTTCTTATGCTTTCACTTGACAAGGATCTCCCTGTAAGGCACAATCTAGATGTTATACATGTCGAGATAAATGTGGCTACAAGCTTGATTGAGACATTGTTACATTGTGGCAGTTCAAAAGATGATCTAAAGGCTAGGAAGGATCTCAAATTGCTTGTTATCCGGAAGGATTTGCATCCAAAAACTCAGGGTAAAAGAACATACTTCCGGCAGCTCCTTGGTCTTTGTCAAAGTCAGAGAAGAAAACATTTTGTAAGAGGCTCATTGACTTTAAAGGTCCGGATGGATATTGTTCAAACATATCTTCTTGTGTATCATTAGCCGAGTGTAAAGTGATCGGACTCAAATCTCATGATTACCACGTACTGATGCAACAATTGCTACCAGTTGTGGTTAGAGGTTTGCTACCTTAGGGACCTAGGATTGCCATATTCCGGTTGTGCGCTTTCTTCAACCTTCTCTGCCAACGAGTAATTGATATGGAATAACTCCAGTTAATGGAAGCTGAAGTTCTGGAGACTATACGCATGTTTGAAAGATTTTGGCCGCCTAGTTTCTTTGACATCATGGTCCACTTGTGTGTGCATCTAGGAAGAGAAGCTCAACTAGGAGGTCCCGTCCACTTCTGCTGGTTGTATTCATTTGAGAGGTATACCTATTTTATTTTGTTTTATTGTTATCTTCATATTCTAATTGGACTTCTTAATTATATATTTGGTCTTCATTACAAACAGGTACATGAAAGTATTGAAATATTACGTACGAAGCCCAGCAAGACCAGAGGGATGTATAGCTGAGTCTTATCTTGCAGAAGAATGCATGAAGTTCTACTCTGCTTTTTTAAAGACAATAACAAATGTGGAAGAAAAACATGACAGAAACACTGACTACGAAACCCACTCCATGCTAGAACGTCGTCCTATATCAGCTGCCAGCTCATTCACTCTCACTGATATGGATAAAAAAATAGCTCATCCTGCTGTTATCCAGAACACGGCTATGGTGGATCCTTACGTTGAGTAAGTTTTAATCAATGCATTGTACATTATTCATGTTCGTTAATGGATCATTTCTGAAATATTTTCTTGTTTGTTGTTTCATATGCAAGTGCTCATTTACAGCATCTACAAGACTCAAATGTTAGATGTAGACGAGATGCAACTTATTTATGGAACATGCACACATGAAACTTCGCAGTGTGGCTAAAGGAACATGCATGTTATATTATGTTTGTCAAATTTTTTTTGTGGAATTTTGATTAGTATAGTAGCTGACTTTGTTTCTTATAAATATTAGATACCTCTTGTTTCAGAAGATAAGGACGAGACACTTAGGTGGTTGGCTTATGGTCCACATAGTATAGCCAGATCTTACTCATGATACATTGTGAATGGTCTGCGGTTTCATACAAAGTCAGTGCTTAGGCTAAGTCAGAATAGTGGGGTTTACTACGAGGCGACAGCAATGTGTAGATTTAGTGCAAGTGACACAGCACAAGTGGTAGATGTTGTATCATACTATGGCAGAGTAGTTGATATTATCTTATTAGACTACAATGTCTTCTATGTTACATTATTCCGGTGTGAGTAGGCGGTTAAAAGTAACGGTGTGAAAGTGGAAGATGGCTTTACGTTGCTAAATATGAATCAGAGCCAAATATCATTTGCAAAGGATCCATTCATTTTAGCCTCTCAAGCAAGACAAATCTTTTACTCCAGGGAAAGTGATGAATCCAGTTGGTATGTAGTCTTGAAAGGTCCATGTAGGAGATACAGTGATGAGAATGTGGAAGATGGGAATGCAGATGTTGGACCATTACCTTCCGATATTGACATGAATTTAGAAGACCTAACAGACGAGACTTCAAATATCAGACATGATTGTGAAGAAATATATGTGTGATGAGTAGTTTTATGGATTTGGTGATATTTAAGCTTGACTGATAGGTTGTTTGCATTTTTTTTTTTTTTTTGCGGATATTGTTTGGTTTCATCGTGTTTATGTTATCAGTTAGTTGGTATATATGTCTTTGAGTTTATATTTGACTTTCTCTTTGATTTTTACATCAGGATTACGATGGGCAACGTAGGAAAGGGTGCTAAGAACGGCTTATGGAGTATGGCCTGAAGACAAAGTTTTCATCATTTGATGTGGATTAAGAACTGTATCATGTTCTCTTTTTTTTCTTTGTAAATGATACTTGTGTTCTTTGTTTGATATTTTCAACTTTGAATTGTATCTCCCTTGGAATTATGACAAGAATGTTGTGTGGGATAATATATTTTTTATTATGGAATACAATTTCAGCTTTATTATAGGTTACTATTTTGCAATTGCAATGGTTCATATGATCATAATATGGTATAGTTTTAAGTTATTGAAGAATCACTGAAAGCGGATAATATAAGCTACAACTCAGATATATACAGCTCAATATCAGTGCTACTTGTTGGTGTCGAAAACCGTAATCTCGAAATCAACGTCTACGATAACTTCTATGAAAATGGAATCATTACTTTCCGCAAAAATCATTTTATAAAGCTCGAGAATCGTTTTATAAAACTCGAGAATCGTTTTATAAAACTCAAGAACCGTTTTATAAAACTCGAGAATCGTTTTATAAAACTCGACGATCGTTTTAAAAAAACTCGAAGAACCGTTTTATAAAACTCGAGAATCGTTTTATAAAAACTCGAAGAACCGTTTTATAAAACTCTATAAAACTCGAGAATCATTTTATAAAACTCGAGAATCGTTTTATAAAACTCGAGCATCATTTTATAAAACTCGAGGATCGTTTTATAAAACTCGAGAATCGTTTTATAAAACTCGAAAATCATTTTATAAAACTCGAGAATCGTTTTATAAAACTCGACGATCATTTTATAAAAACTCGAAGAGCCGTTTTATAAAACTCGAAGATCATTTTATAAAAACTCGGAGAACCGTTTTATAAAACTCGAGAATCGTTTTACAAAATCGCAAAAAACCGAAACCGCTGCAAAACGCGATCCAGTCACGACTAGTTCGCCAGCAGACAAACTAGGAGCCTCTCGACTAGTTCGCCTGCTGGCGAACTAAGCCAGCCCGGCTTAGTTCGCCAGAAGGCGAACTAGGAGTCTCTCGACTAGTTCGCCTGCTGGCGAACTAGGAGCCCCTCAACTAGTTCGCCTGCTGGTGAACTAAGCCAGATCCGCTTAGTTCGCCAGCAGGCGAACTAGGAACACCCTGACTAGTTCGCCAGCAGGCGAACTAGAAGCTCCTCGGACAGCTGGACCGGACCGGCTCGATTCTCCTTACGCTGAACCGATCATCCCGAGCCTCGATCTCCCGCATCCCCAATTCGAAACTTACGCCCTTCGACATGGTCGCATTCTGAACCACGGCCGAAATGTCTCTCATTTCGTCTCGACCCGACTTATCGTTCGAGTTTTACGATAAAAACCGTAAAACTCTGCTTTCTCGAAACGAACTCGAAGAAATCATATAAAACGGTAACGGTTAAGCAAGACACCGAACACCGCCTAAACTATACGATTTATCCGAGATTTTTCGTTAAGATCATAAAAATGCGTTTTTAATTAAAAAAAAACGTCGAGAAAATCGTAAAAAACGGCATCGCATCAGGAAACGATCTCGTATAAAATCGTAAAACGGTTTTTATCGTAAAACGGCCCGAAAGGTCCTAAAACACGATAAAAACCCATCTCGTGATATTAACGAGATCAAACCCGAAGATACAATAACGTTTTGACGGTTTATTCGCAGAAGGGAAATAAAAGGCAAGTTTGAAGATAAATAGAAGATTTCCGTGGGAAGAAAGGAAGGATGGAGATAAAAGGAAGGATGGAGATAAAAGGAAGTTTCCCGATAAACTCGAATCCGGGCAAAATGGAAAGATTGAGCCGCTTGGGAAAGGAGTATATAAGCCAGAAGCATAGGGAAGAAGAGGTGGACGAGAATCAGACCTAAAAAGACGGCTGTTGGCTTAGGAATTTAGGACTTAGCGTTTAGAATAACAATCTAGATCCTTAGAACGTCTCGACGTCTAAGTTCTTCAATTCTCTTTGTAATAGTTGTCGATTTCTTACTTAATAAAAGCTTTCATACAAATTCTTTATTCTCTGTTCTTCGTTTTTTATCCATATTCTATTAATTTCGTTTGTTTTAGTGATTTCCGCAGAGATCCAGGACCTCGGGAAAATTAGGGTTTCTTCCTAGGTTTCCATATTTGACGGAAATCGACAAGTGTGAATCTCGGTTCCCACACTACTAAACATAAAAAATTTGTACCAAGAATGAGCTAGTATAACATGAATCATAACAAAGAAATATAGCTACAAATGAATTATTTATAGCAACTTATATCCACTATTATATATTTTAATATAGCACGGTTCATCTGTCATTAATAAATATAAAACAGCATTAACAATACGCTATTATATGTTACCCTATTATAACGCCTGATAAAAACGCTATCATATCCTGCCATCCTACTATAGCGTTGCTTGTAATAGCAATTATGAAAACGCTATAATAATAATACCATAGTGCTAATCGTCTGCTATGCCCATTTTTGTTGTAATGTAAGAATTAATAGAATAAGTAATATGGTATAACCATAGTTATAATCAAAAGAATTCGTTTACTTGGGCTGTCTAAGAAATTTCAGTGGTATATTATGTAAATTCTCTAGTAATTTGAGAGAGAGAGAGAGAGAGAGAGAGAGAGAGAGAGAGAGAGAGAGAGAGAGAGAGAGAGAGAGAGAGAGAGAGAGAGAGAGAANTAAATTCTCTAGTAATTTGAGAGAGAGAGAGAGAGAGAGAGAGAGAGAGAGAGAGAGAGAGAGAGAGAGAGAGAGAGAGAGAGAGAGAGAGAGAGAGAGAACAAGCTGATGTCATCCATAGTGTTGAGTGTGGAAGCTGAAGAAGTTTGAAGAACATATTATGATACAATGATAATAGATTTTTATAAAAAGTGATTAATTTAATATTAGAAACCACAGAAAGGGTTTAACTCAACAAAGCTAAAAAGATTTTGATTTTATGGGATTTCATTTTCTAAGATTACGGATGAAGAATGGACACAAAATCAAAGCTAAGGGTATCTTCAACCCAACTTCAATTTTTACTCCAAAATGGAGTAAAAGAGAATATATAGTAGAAAACACTCCAACCCAACTCCATTTTCCACTCCATAATAGAGTTTATTCCATAAATGGAGTAATCTATTTTTTGTTTGTTCATTACTCCATTATGGAGTGGAATATGAAGTAGGGATGGAGCATTTCTACTCTATATTCACTTTTACTCCATTTTGAAGGAAAAAATGGAGTATTACATTGGAGATGCTCTAAGAACGCATAAAACTTGGAACGATATACGAAAAAAGGTGGATACTCCGAGAGTTAAGCTTAAAAGTCAAAAGTGTTTAAGGTTATCATAACTAAGTAGTAAAAGAAACTCACTTACTGGAGGAGTCTTCACAAATAATCTATCAAATTCATCAAAACTAAATAAAAAGATCTAGAAAGTTATGTAATAAGGTTACTAAAAATAAGAAAATGAAGATATCCAACTGAGCATGAAGTAACTTGTAGTCTTAATAATACTTATGCCTAAAGACATTTACGTCGGCCTAATGATCCTTCTATGGCACACCGATCTTATGCACCAGTGTTTCAGATGTATACAGAGATTTTTGTTGTGGCTGGCAAAGATGTGGATGTAGAATAAGAGCATTGTTATCGCGGTTTCTTTAGTGTGGGAGTCGATTTCACCCTACTGTCAAATAAATCGTAAATAAGAAAACTTCGGGAAAATCCTAAGTTTCCAGAGGAACCGGCTATCTGCGAGAACCGCACAACGAAAATAAGAAAACGATAACTTAGAATTTAAATGAGAATAAACGTAAGAACTAGAAAACCCTAATTGAGACGCAGCTCGCTAACAGAAAAACGGAAAGATTCCTAAATGCTAATTTTGGTGGTGAGAGCTCTGAATTTCGTGTATGCGCTTCTGCCCTAGACCTCCTCTTTATATACTCCTCGTCTTGGCCATCCGATCTTTCCATTTCGCCCAGATTTGACTAAATCGGGAATTTTCCATTCTTCTCGATCCTTCCTTTTCTTCTGCGGAAATCTTCTATTTCTCTTCAAACCTTCCTTTTATCTTTAAACTTGACTTTTATTTTCCTTCTGCGAGTAAACCGTCAAAACGTTATCAAATCTGCGGGTTAAATTCCGTTAAAATCGCAAGATGGGTTTTTATTGCGTTTTAGGTCCTTCCGGGCCGTTTTGCGATAAAAACCGTTTTCCGACTTTTTACGGGATCGTTTCCTGATCTGACATCGTTTTTAATAAATTTCTCGAGTTAATCGCAAAGTTTTACGATTTACTCGACTTTTTATTAAAAACACGTTTTTTATGACTTACTCGGCGTTTTTTTATTAAAAGCGCGTTTTTTATGATTTCGACGAGAAATCTCGAATAAATCGTGTAGTTTAGGCAATGTTCGGTGTTTCGTTTAACCGTTGCCGTTTTATACGATTTCCTCGAGTTCTTTCCGAGAAATCGAAGTTTTACGGTTTTTATCGTAAAACTCGAACGGTAAGTCGGATCGAGATGGAACGAGAGATATTTCGGCCGTGGTAAGTTTCGAATCGGGAATGCGGGAAATCGAGATGCGGAGTGTCTGGGACGTCTCTAGTTCGCTCATCGGCGAACTAAGCCGGGCCCGGCTTAGTTCGCCGATGGGCGAACTAGTCAAGCATGTTTTAGTTCGCCCATCAGCGAACTAAGCTGGGCCCGGCTTAGTTCGCCGATGGGCGAACTAGAGAATGCTTCTTAGTTCGCCCATCGGCGAACTAGAGAGTGTTTCTTAGTTCGCCGATGGGAGAACTAGTTGCGACTAGTTCGCGTTTTACGGCTTTTTCGGTTTTTTGCGGTTTTGTAAAACAATTCTCGAGTTTTATAAAACGATCTTCGGATTTCATAAAACGACTTTTGAGTTTTATAAAAACGATTTCTCGAGTTTTATAAAACGATTCTAGAGTTTTATAAAACGATTCTCGAGTTTTATAAAACGGTTTCTCGAGTTTTATAAAACGATTCTCGAGTTTTATAAAACGGTTTCTCGAGTTTTATAAAGCGATTCTCGAGTTTTATAAAACGATTCTCGAGTTTTATAAAACGATTCTCGACTTTTATAAAACGATTCTCGACTTTTATAAAACGATTCTCGAGTTTTATAAAACGGTTTCTCGAGTTTTATAAAACGATTCTCGAGTTTTATAAAATGGTTTCTCGAGTTTTATAAAACGATTCTCGAGTTTTATAAAACGGTTTCTCGAGTTTTATAAAACGATTCTCGAGTTTTATAAAACGGTTTCTCGAGTTTTATAAAACGGTTTCTCGAGTTTTATAAAGCGATTCTCGAGTTTTATAAAACGATTCTCGAGTTTTATAAAACGATTCTCAACTTTTATAAAACGATTCTCGACTTTTATAAAACGATTCTCGAGTTTTATAAAACGGTTTCTCGAGTTTTATAAAACGATTCTCGAGTTTTATAAAATGGTTTCTCGAGTTTTATAAAACGATTCTCGAGTTTTATAAAACGGTTTCTCGAGTTTTATAAAGCGATTCTCGAGTTTTATAAAACGATTCTCGAGTTTTATAAAACGATTCTCGAGTTTTATAAAACGATTCTCGAGTTTTATAAAACGATTCTCGAGTTTTATAAAACGGTTTCTCGAGTTTTATAAAACGATTCTCGAGTTTTATAAAATGGTTTCTCGAGTTTTACAAAACGATTCTCGAGCCTTATAAAACGGTTCTCGAGCTTTATAAAATGATTTTCGAGCTTTATAAAACGATTTCTCGAGTTTTATAAAACGATTTCTCGAGCTCTATAAAACGATTTCTCGAGTTTTATAAAACGATTCTCGAGTTTTATAAAACTGTTCTTTTTGTATTTTCGCGGGAGTTTTGGCTATTAATTCCGTCGTACCGATTTTGACCCCAACATTAAGCGCGTTGCTTAAGTTAATTGTGAATTAAAAAAATGAAAATTACCTATTTGTTGAAGCAACGTTGCTTGATCAAGAGAAGGAAGCGACGTTGCTTACACGAAGTCTCGTGCTTTCTATCTCTTTCCCAACTCCGTTTGTTTTGATTCCAAATCATCATCCATCAATTCCGGCTCTCGTCCTTGATCATTCGGCGTCATCTTCAGCGAGTTCTTCTGTTACGCTGCCAACAGGTGAGAGAACACGAATCGATTCAATTTTTTGGGGATTTTTCCAAAGTTAAAAATGAAATTGAATCGATTTTGTTGTTTTTGTGTGTGTATAGTATACTTTACAATAGAGCAGTATACCCAAAGGAAAACTTTGTGAAAGTGAAGAAGTTGCAGAGAGTAGTGTTGGTGATAATGAGTAAAGCTACTGGTGAAGTCTTGGAGAGGTGGAACTTTCATATTGAGACTAGTTCTGAAGTTGTTGAGAAGGATCAGTCTCTTTTTTACTGTTTTTGAAGTTTTTTTTTTTGGAGTATTAATTTTTGGGTTAGGCGAGGAAGAGAAAAGGATGGATCCTGATATCAATGGAGCTGGATCTATTCCTGATCATATGTACCGAATGTCTCTTATGGCGCTCAGTGCTGGTGATCTCTCTGGAGTTGATAGAGAAAGGTTAGTGTCTATAAGTATCAATATCTTCTCGGTAAGAAAATATATGGTGTGATGAGGTTTAGTCTAAACCATTATTAACGTTAAAATAATGTATGTGATGAGAAGCATAAAGGAAAACATAGGAAGTGTTGCTGCAGGAGATTAGGGAGATCATCCTCTTCATCTGTTGCACAGGTTTATCTCTCCCATCTCCCAAAATTTTGTTACAGTCTTGCTTGCCCACCCTAAGGTATGATGACCTTTACCATCATCGCGCTTATGATTTGAGATATTGTGTTCTTCTGTGTTGATCTGATTCTTATGTTTCTCATCTCGGCTGATGTATTTATAAACACTACTTTTAGAGTGGTTCACAATGTTGTGAGATCATTAAGAGCAAAGCTGCTGTATTGGCAAACCAGTGAGGTCTCAAGGGAATTTGATTTAAAAGAAGCTTGCTTCCAAAATGAAGACCTTTTGCATTCTGAAGGAGGAGTAGGAGTTTACAAACAAAGGCGTCCTTCTCCATCTTCCCATCTCACCCAAGGTAAACTCTTTGAGGAGCATCCCTCTTCCCTATCCAAATGACAAACAAGAAACTTGCAATGGAGGATGGAAATTATCAAGTTGCTTAGCTAAGTTTCTTACTAAAAAAAATTCCTTCAATACTATTATTATATAATTAAGCAATCCATAATGATGTTCTAGGATAATGATGCTCTAAGGCTCAAGTGGCGAATCCATGTACAAAGGAGAGGGAAGATAAAATGAGCTCAGTTCTGAGTATATTTTTCACAGACATGTGCACCTCAGATTGTGAAATAGCCAGTCTTTGTTGGCATAAAGGGGAACATCATCACCATCTTGTAACAGTGATCAGAGCCACCGGATCAACAGAGAAACAATGTACATGAAGAAAACTATTAGGAGTGTGGTTAGAACCAGAGGTTACGTGACTTATCCATGATGGACAAAGAAGTTAGATAGCATAGAAAGAGAAAGATGTTTAAGAGAGGTTTTAGATATGCTCCAATCTTATTCTATTTAAGACTGAAAAATGAAATAATGTACCAAAAATAAATACATAACTTTATTAATAGAGTATACCCTACTTTAAAATGGTGTAATTTTGTAAAATTTATTATTTCATATTCAATTTAATTTTGGAGCATTTATTACTTCATATCCATTTTGAAGTAACAAATAAAGTGAGTTAGAGATACTCTAAGCAATTGGATCGATGACCATGATTGATGTCTGAATTTATGACCTATTAGAAGAAATTCATTTTCATTTTTACGGGACAATGCATCGATCTCGTCTTCTAAAAAAACTTCAATGGATATTTTTAGAGAATGAAGGAGATTTATTGGAGATATTCAATCGTGTTGCTTTATTTCAATGGCAAAAGAAATAGATTTTTTTTTTAATAATGAAAGACCATTTATTTGTTTAACTTGAAGTGGTCTGGATAATCATATCGAAATAGAATAACCTACAAAAGAGAGAACCCTATGAATGAATAATGTTACATGGCAATTAAGTCTGAGTCTGAATATTTAATCTGACGTGGATAGTTTTAATAGTTAAATTCTTATATATAGTATAGATTTGTATACCGTCTTCTGTTTCTTTGTTTTTAGATTAGGAAAAAAAATATTTCATATATAACATGAACAGGGATGGCTTAAAGGGGAGGGCAAACAATACCCCAGCCCAGGGTCTACGTGCAATCTTTAGCATATTTAGTAGTATAAGAGCACCTCTGATAGGGGGTTCTTACGGCGGGGTTCTTAGCTGAATATAAAAATCCGTCTCTTTATTTTTAACTAAAAAAGCTAAGAACCGGTTCTTAAATGCTTTATTTAAGAACCGGTTCTTAAGTGCTTTATTTAAGAACATATTCTTATCTTTTTAGTTAAAAGTTAAGAGACAAGTTCTTATATTCCGCTAATAAACCCGCCGTAAAAACCCCTAATTGGAGATGGTTTAAAGGGGCCAACATTTTTCTTTTCTCCTAGAGTAAGGATCCAACTTTTTTAGAGTTGTAATTATAATGTGGAATTTAAATAAATATTTTAAAATATGGTTATCTAAGTTTTTAATTTAAAAACATTACAGAAATTACTAACTTTAATAAATCGGTTTCAAAATTATATATATTTTTAATAATTACTTGAGCCGGCCCTGAGCATGAGAATAAGCTAGTTGAATGAATTACGGAATGAGCTTATTGCAAATCTTTCAGACTTTCAATACGTCACCGAGTCCCATATTTCGGTTATTACAAACTTCAAGCTATTTCTTCCAATGTTTGCTTCTTGTCCTTTCTCGCTACCAAAGTTTCATCAGGATCTAAGGCAGCTACGAGAGCGACTATGGCGTGGTGGTCTGACGTCGGTGTTTGGATAATGATGACGATGACCATCATTTCTTTTGTTCAAGCTGAAGATTCCAACCGCTTCTTCGACTTTAGGGTCACTTACGGCAATATCACCTTGTTTAAGACCGATCCTCCAAGAAGGGTACATTATCAACAAAATGGCTACTTCTATTTTTGTATTATATATGTGTGTATTTATTTATTTAAAATACACATGCATATCGACATGCAGGTAATTCTAATAAACGAAAAATTTCCCGGACCGGAGCTTCACTTAGTCACCAATGATAATTTGATCATCAATGTTCACAATGATTTGGACGAGCCTTTTCTCTTGTCTTGGTATCTATTTCTTTACTTCTTTAGTTTCACCTTTTCGTAAACATAATTTTGAACCCAATTCTTTCGTTCTTTTTTTTTTTTTTTAATTTGAACCCAATTCATATGAAATATTTTTACATTCATTTAAAAAGCAATGCAATTTTAACATATATATTAAGTCAAAAAGAAAATTAACATATATATGCATGTATGGAACTTATAAGTTATGTTAGAAGAAGGCCATTTGCATGCACATGTGCCGTTTCTTCCCACTCTTTTTAATTTATTGGGTAATATTACACGTCAATGTTTCATCCTAATTGAAATATCATAAAAAAAAATATAATAAATTCAAAAATTGTTTTGATAAATGGAGGAACGGCTTGCATCTAAAGAGGAACTCTTACCAAGATGGAGTGTATGGGACGACTTGTCCAATCCCACCTAGAAAGAATTACACTTATGCCTTCAATGTCGGAGACCAGGTCGGAACTTACTTCTACTTCCCTTCGCTGGGCTTTCAAAAAGCCGACGGTGGTTTTGGTGCTATCCGTATCCTCAGTCGCCCTGGCATTCCCGTCCCTTTCCCGCAACCCGCCGGAGACTTCACCCTCCTCATCGGGGATTGGTACTTTTGGGACGAAAAGGTTTATATCTTAATTATTAACTAATCATGTTTGCTTAGCACATCGGCTGCAGGCTCAAGATTATTTTTTAATTTCATTTTTGGATTCACATTGGATTTCTAGACCTTTTTTATTAAATAATGTTTTGATTTTAAAAAGTATTTTACTATTAATCCACACGTAGAAATTAAAGGCACGTTTGGATGGAGGACGCATGATACCTAGGCCTTATGATGTTTTGGTCAATGGCAATGGAAAAAGCGCCTCTACTTCTTTAACTGTCGAGAAAGGTTAATCTTTAAAACTCCAAACTTTAATACGTTAGTTACAAAAGAAGAGCGTTTCCGTGATCTCATCATCACTTTCATGCATGGGTTAATTAACAGGCAAAACGTACAGATTCAGAATATTAAACGTGGGGTTTCATAGGTCCCTAAACTTCGAAATATTAGGTCATATGTTGAAGCTCGTTGAGGTCGAGGGAACCTACACAGTTCAATCCATGTACCCTTCAGTTGACATTCACGTTGGTCAATCTCTTTCTGTCCTGGTCACCATGGACCAGCCTCCCGATAACTATTCCATTATGGTCGGGTCGAGATTCTTGGACGGACAATCTAACTATAAACTATTTCTTAACTACACCAACCCCAACTCAAAACGCTCTAAAGTTGTCCCTCATAAAGAACCAGACAATGAGATAGACTATTCTATTGAACAGGCTCGGTCCATTAAGACTAACCTGACTGCGTCGGGGCAAAGGCACAATGCTCAGGGCTCATACCATTATGGTCGAGTCAAGATTTCCAGGACATTAATACTTGAAAGCTCAGCAGGCGTTGTGAATAGGAAGCAACGTTATGGCTTAAATGGCGTATCATTCGTTCCTGCTGATACTCCACTGAAGCTAGCAGATTACTTTAAGATCAAAGGTGTTTACAAAGTAGGAAGCATCCCTGATAAGCCTGGAAAAAAAGGGATGAGACTAGAAACAGCAGTGATGGAAGTACACCACAAGGATTTTCTTGAGATCGTCTTACAAAACCGCGAGAAGATGGTCCAGACTTACCACCTTGATGGACACAACTTCTGGGTTGTCGGGTGAGAACAATAACTTAATCATAATTTGGCAATCATATCAAGACTTGATCAAGGTCATTGACGTATTTGACTTCTCAACAGGATTGGTAATAGATGGTCTAACTGGTCACATGCAAGCAGACGAGAGTATAACCTCAAGGATGCTATTTCTCGCTCCACTACTCAGGTGAGTAAACTCTATATATCTATACATTTTTTCTGTCAATAGATTTTATGTTGAACCTCATACGACTCCCCGTGGGGAACATACCCTCCCACATGAAACTCGCACTAGAGGATCTAAGCAGCAGACCCTTTTGGTATTACCACCAGACTGGAATCATTCACTTGGTTCTTAAACAAAGTTGGAAATGTGTGTATATATTATTATAGGTCTTTCCAAAATCCTGGACAGCTGTATATGTGGCATTAGATAATGTGGGGATGTGGAACTTCAGAACTGAGATTTGGGCAAATCAATACTTAGGTCAACAATTCTACGTCCGAGTTTACTCTCCGGCTAACTCTACGAGAGATGAATATCCTTTGCCTAAAAATGCTTTGTTGTGTGGTCGAGCCTCCAACAGACACAGGCGCGACTTCGTTCCCTAGCTCCTATTGACATGATGCCGTTCATATCAACCTTGAATTAATTAACCAATATATTTTATAGTAAAAATATAATATATCCACACTAAAAGATAAAAGGTTATCTTTATTTTACACCCCATAAGCTTCAAAGTACGTAGCTCCTGTCTATGTACTTCAAAAAACAATTCACATTATGTTGGTAATCCTTCCTAATGTATAACTAGAACTTGACGGTGTATCCGGTCCGTCGTTTATTTTAATAGAATAAATATGTAGAATTTTTCATTGCACAAGAATTAAAACTTAAAAGGTTGCACTGATATGCATTTATATAGTACATAACATTTATGAATGATTGATAATTTAAAAATTGTCTATTATTCATTGTTCGCTCATATTGTGGTTCGATATTAAACCAATCAAAATAATATAAAATTAAGTTAATATCTGCTCATCTGCGTGATATGAGAATTATAAATATAAATTATTGTATGTCTTATTCTTTATTTGGTGTTCTTTATATATCATAAAATAAAAATATATTTGCCCAAAAAAATATATATTGAATAATTGAAAAACCTGTAACTATTATATATACAATTAATTTAGTGAGCACTTAAATAAAATAATTATAATTATTTATTTACAATCACTTTATATAAGTAAATTTAATTAATAAATGATATTAACACATATATATATATATATATATATATATATATTATACTTTTAATTTGGATATCTAATTAATGAAACTTCACACACATGATTTTATGATAATATATATATATATTTATAATAAATTTTTTAAAATATTGATAACATCATATTTAATGTGAGAGATTAGATATTTACAGTTATTTATCATCGTTTAAAAAATGAAATTCAAAGTTTGTCATTAGTTTATTAAGTTTTCAATACTTGTTCAATGCAATTTTAGAATTGAATACTTATGTATTTTTAAATAGTATTAATTTTAATTTAAACATCACTAAATATATATATATATACATCTAATTTAAATATCTATTAAATGATATTTCTTACTCATTAATTATATAATTGTTTTTATCGTGCTATAAAAATCAAATTAAAATATTAATCAAAAATATTATATGTGAAATTTTAATTTTTTTATTAATACTTAGTCATTTTTAAAAATTCAAAATATAACATATAAAAAATCTATTTTTTGTAATATAGTTAATATTATTGTTTAATTTATTTTCACAATAAAAATTTAACAAAAAGAGTAGAGACTATATATTTGTTTATCAAATCTTTCATATTCAAATCATTAATTGTCATATATATATGTATATATATATTATAACCATATTAGGTAATTCCATAAATTTCATTTAAGGAAATAATAATTAGCATTAGTAATAGTTTTATGCTTAGTTTAATAAAAAGTATATTATATATTTATATGGACAAACATTTTTTTTATTAACTTGAGAAGCATTCTCATGATGACATGTAGCTACCAAAATATGTTGTAATGTTTCTCAATTAATATATAGGGGATATTCTTTAATTAGTAATTTTTATTTAAATAAACATTTATGATGTATTTATTAATAAATTAAAATATCAATATTATGTTTATGTATATTAATAAATATATCTTTTCAACATAAATATCAATCTATATTTTTTGCAAATAATGTTCTTTTCTGTTTTAATAAAATAAATAGATGTCTTTAAGTTTTATAAGCCAAATAAAATGTTCTTTCATGTTTATCTTTGAGGAAATATTAAAGTAAATTAAATTATTGTATTTTGATTTTTCATATATATATACATATGTGTGTGTGTGTGTGTGTGTGTGTGTGTGTGTGTGTGTGTGTGTGTGTGTGTGTGTGTGTGTGTGTGTGTGTGTGTGTGTGTGTGTGTGT
>CAKOAT010371820.1:201373-219537 GCA_932364175.1 Eruca vesicaria subsp. sativa
TTACATTTTAAACAAATATGTTTAATTTTATTAAAACCAATGATTAGAGAATATTCTAGTAGAGAATAATTGTAAGTTTGGTTAGAGAATAATTTAACAAAATAAATTATTTAAGCTATTATTTTTCACATAAACAAATGTCTTTAAATTATGTATTTGGCTACTTAGTTTTTTACTGACTGAAACTAAGATAAAAAAATTATAGTAAAACGGATTAACCTGAACTTTTAATCATAAACCTGGTTAATTTACATTTTTATTTTATAAGTGACACAAAAGTAATGTTGATTAACTAATAAATAATAACTAGGTTTTGACCCGTGCGTCCGCGCGGGTGTTTGTTTTCTATAATCATATGTTTTTAACTTTTGAAAATGCAATATTTTTTCTTTTATGCTTGTTATGTTATAGATTCATATCTTATTCAGGATTGATATTGGTGTTTCTTGTTCAATGTGATTATCCTTTACTTATAAAATATGAGACTGTGTTTTTATGGGTTTTTATACTGTGCTTTTATTTAGGTTATTTGGTAAAATAAACAGTATAATATTAGAGTTTTAAGTATATTTGTGGATTTTATTAAATTGTATTATAAATATTTTTTTTTAAAGTTAAATGTAAAGTTCAATCCTTTTTTAGAAAAAAAAAATCAAGTTAAAAGTATTCATATTAAAAAGTTAGAAGTTAATTGTTAAAGCAGCTAAACCCATTTCAAAGGTATTTCCAAAAGACGTATTCTTCTTCCAAGAATGTAATCACTTAACTTGCACTTACCAATTATTATTAAAAAAGCCTAAATTTTGCGAGAGAAGTAAAAGTGGTCATCGTAGACATTTTTGGAGGATCTTCTTACAATGATATGATTTTCACGTTATTTGGAAAAAAGATATATATAGCTTGTTAGGAAAGGTAGGGTAAAAGCCATATCTATTCTATTAAAACATAAATACAAAACAATTTACCAAATTTTAAGTGATTTATTATTATATTTATTTTTCTTTTTCACTCATCCTAACTATTTCATTAATTGTTTTTTGCCATAATAATTATGTAAATATTTATTAATCTTCATTTCAAGTATTGGATTACAAATTTTATCATTAATATATTAATTACTATTATATTTCAGCATTAGTTAATTTTTTTGTCATATAAAACAAACATAAAATTTACCTAATTCTATATTCTAACTAATTAATAATTCGCTTATTCACTAATAATTTTATATTTTATTCAAACTAATTAATATAAGTAATTTTTTATTTTAATTAACTGATATTATATTTAAAGACATTATATATTTCTGGAAGACAATATAATATGTTTACATGTCTAAAATATAGACAACCAACTCACCACATAATCTCAAATATATAATATGTAAATACTCAAAACACAAATAGTTATCTTTACATCATAGTACACATACTTATCTATTTATACTATGTCTCAACTTTTTAATAATTTTTAAGTTAAATATTAATTATTTATAAACATATATAATTAATCAAAAAACAATATAATGCATGAAAACCATATATAACTATAATAAGTCATTTGTCGGTTGTCCTCTCAAAGTTACTAAATTAATGGGTTAACCTACTTTATTTTCATAAATATGAAATTATATTCATCTAAGTTGTAAAGTATAAACTAAATTTTCAACATATTATTGTATACATATTTTCATATGAATAACAGTCCAATACAAATCCAAATCGTGAATATATGATAAGAAATATGGATGGTACAGTTAAAGATTAGAAAAAACTACTCAATGTAAACCATACAATTATTATATTTAAAAATGACATATTAAATAATTATTTAATATAGGTGCATATTAAAAATATATACCACTATTTATATAAAATAAATATTAACAATAGATAATAGGCTGAATGAATACTTTATTAGAAGTGTAGAAGGTATTTATACAGCAATACAAGTAGGTTAAACTATAGACTTATGAATTTACATGTAGATCCTTATATTCTAATCTATTTCCTTAACATTAACTTACAAAAATATACATGAATGTGTGGTCAAGCTATTAACAAGTTTGTTAGTTGTGATTTTCTAGCATTAAAAATCGAATAAACTATTCTATTATATTCCAAATTTTAGTACTTTTGGAAGGTAAATTTTCGTTTAGAAAAAAAATTAATGATTAGTTTTGATTTTAAATTAAATAATTTCTAGTGATAATACTGTATTATTAATTTAGTTTTGATTTTGAATTACATAATTTCTAGTAATAATGATTAGTTTTGATTTTGTATGAGCAAAATTTTGATATTTTCAGGCTTTCTTAATTACATTTTTGATCGGGAAGATATTAAATATTTTACTTAATTCTGCTATATATATGCGAGAATATAGCCCATATAAATTAGAATATTCCTATCTAAAATATATTTGAATTTTGTATATAGCAGAGCAGTTGGACATCATGGGATGCAATCCTAAAGTGTGACTCACGCAATGTATATTAGTTGTGAAATTAGTGGTTATCAAAATTTTAGGAAGTTATTAGGAATTTGTTCCTTTACGGAAATTGAAATTTACTATGAGTAATCAAATATACGTTAGTGATTTGATTTTCAATTGGTTGACTATATTTCTGTAATATGTTGTTTACATATTTGATTGTCAAAACTTATTTGACACGTGACTCTTCTTTACATATTTGCAAGATTTTTGGCTGATTGGTTAAAGATTTAGTTTATTTTCAAAAATTCCGTGTATGTTGAAATGAATGATTACAAAAACAGAATCGATTGGTTACTTTAACCGAATGATTTAAACATAAAGACCAAAAGTGGACCAGTTGTCATTCGAAGAGTACATTATACCATTATATAATGATATGGTACATTACACATGAAATTATATTTTTAATATACATATAGGAAGTCATCAATATCATTAGTTATATATTATGTCTGGGGGTGAACGTGTAAGTATCATAATAATAGGTCAAAATTGTTCTCATAATCATAAGATATCTTCATATGGACTATGAAGTGGAAATATGTTTTATAGATACGATTATATTTCGGCCCAAATAATTATTGTTATTTGTAAATAATGGGCTCCAACTATATCTAGTAGTGAATATCAGTGGCGGATCTACTTGAGTCTATAGGGTGTCAAGTGACACCCTTTAAATTCCTATAAATAATAGTTTGTTCACAAAAACAATGAAAAGTCTATGGCTCTGTTGGGAAAAGTTATCTCTTGACACCCCTATTAGGTTAAAGAATCAGTGGCAAATATATAACTTATGATATTGATGACTTCCTATATGTAGATTTAATTTCCCCAACAGATTTAATTAATGGGAGTAGATTTAATTATTAGGTTAAAGAATCAGTGGCAATCAGTGGTAATTATTGAGGAAAACTAAGGGTTAAGTATAAAATGTACTTCAGTTTTAATAGATTAGATATGCACTACTATTATGGTAATATAATTAATGTATTGTTATTGTAAGATAATTATTGAAGTTGCCACACTAAGCGGAAAAAAATGATAATTAATGTAATAATTTGTTGAAAGGAGGATCAATTCTATTTTGCCTTTCAATTTTATAGTGTAGATATAATTTGATCCACGATTTTATTGGATGAAATTATTTGTTAGTTTAATTTTTTAGCAAATAAAAATATAATTTTACAAACTATTTATCTCAATTGTGTTCTCTAAAGATAAAGGAGGCTTGGATTTCAAGGATATTATGGATTTTAATACAGTAATGTTGAACAAATAAGTTTGACGCTTAATTGAGAAACCAAATATATTGTTTTCACGTTTTTAAAGAATGATATTTCAGGAAAGCATTACCCTGAAACCGATTCGATCATACTCTTCATCATATAGATGGCGTGGTATCGTCTCTACTAAATATATGGTTAGCAAAAAATTAATCAAAAAAGTGAGAACATATTCATTTATATCAGTATGGAATCATCCTTAGCTTCCAACCACTAAGACGAGATCAGTAAATAGTAATTAAATTAGTAGATTCTCTCATCAACACAACATCACATACATAGAACTTACAAATCATCCAAAATTTGGTGGACCCACATGAAACGAAGATTATAGAGAATATACAGATGAATGATAAAGAGGGATTACATATTACTAAAAATGGGAGATATATAGTGAAATATGGTTATCAAGTGGAAAGAGAACCCAGACGAAATATAAAGTTTATCGATATACAATCCCACCATTACCCTTTTAAATGATTTTTCCTAGAAAATATAGACCAAAGATTAGTTATTATTTTTTGGAAAGTTGTATCAGGTTGTATACTGGTCAAGAAAACTACAAATGGGAAATCTACAAGGAGATAGCATGTATCTTATGTCTCACCAACTCAATAAATATAACTCTTGCAAAAATATACACAAGATATAAAAAGGGCAATATACCAAAATAACACTTTTGAAGTTTGTGTCTCCAAAATAGCACCAAAAGAAAAAAGTCACAAAAATAACATCAATTAATAGACAAAATGTCTCTAATACCCTCATTTGAAATTAATATTAACTCTAAACATTACTATCAACAATAAACCCAAAACCCTAAAAATACTAACTTACCCCTTCAACCCTAAACCTTAAAACATCAATCCTAAACCCTAAACCATTCTAAATCCTAAACCATCAACAATGAACCCTAAACCCTAAAAAAAATCTCAATCTTTAACATTAAAAAAATTACCTTAAATCATAAACCTCAATTCTAAACCTAAAGCCTAAACCCTAAACCATAGAAATAAACTCTAAAACCTAAGCCCTAAATCACAATTCTAACTTTAAACCCTAAACATTCAAATCTAAACCCTAAAACATTAATCCTAAACCTCAATTCTAACCCTAAACCCGAATTCTAAACCCAAAATCATCAACAAAGAACCCTAAACCCTAAATCCTAAAACTAAACTCAAAACCATTAACCCTATAAAATTACCCTAAATCCTAAACCTTCAACTCTAAACCCTTAAACATAAACTCTAAATCCTAAACTTCAATTCTAAACCCTAAACCCTAAAACCTCAACTCTAAACTTCACTATCAACACTAAACCTTAAACCATAGAAGTAAAATATAAATCGTAAACCACATTTCTAAACCCTAAATCATCAACACTAAAATCCTAAACCCTAAAAAGGTCTGAGATTTTACAAATGGTCTGATTGACCTTTTTATTCTTATGAGTAGGGAGTCAATCTGAAAGGATAGTAGTTTTAGAAGAAGGATGGAGCTGTCACGATGTACTAAAAGTCAAGTTGAGCACCCGGACCAGAGGGTGGAGTTGTCTCCCTGCGCAACTTTAAACCCTAAACCCTACAAAATCAACCCTGAACTCTAAACCTCAATTATAAACCTTAAACCATCAACACTGAACCTTAAACCCTATAAATAAATTCTATATTTAACACTAAAACTTTTACCCTAAACCCTAAACCTTCTAAACCCTAAACCCTAAAACCTCAACACTGAACCTTACTATCAACACTAAACCCTAAACCATAAAAGAAAACTCAAAACCCTAAAACCTAAAGACTAAACCACAATTCTAAACCCTAAACCCAAACCATAAACCCTAAAAAATTTACCTTAAATCATAAACCTTCAACCCTAAATTCTAACCTAAACCCTAAACCCTAAAAAATTAACTTTAAACCCAAAACCCTAAAACATGAAAATCCTATACCCTAAAACATCAACTCTAAACCCTAAACTCTAAACCTTAAACCTTAAAGTCTATCCTGAAGATTAATATATTATCTTAAAGCACATCCTGAACACGCTCATGGCTTTCCAAATTTTATAATACATTATCTTCAATCCAGAAACCCATCCTGAACACGCTCAAGGCTTTCCAAATTTTAGATACATTCTTCGGAAGATTAATATGCTAAACTCTAAACCCTAAAACATCAACTTTAAACCCTAAATCTTAAACTTTAAAGCCTAAACCCTACAAAATTTACCTTAAATCCTAAACCCTACACCTTCAACCCTAAACTCTAAACCTAAACCTTAAGCCTTAAAAAAAATCAACCCTAAACCCAAACCCCTAAAACATGAACTTTAAGCCATAAACCCTAAAACATCAACTATAAACCCTAAACTCTAAACCTTAAAGTTTATTTTGAAGATTAATATATTATCTGGAAGCCAATCCTGAACACGCTCATGGATTTCCAAATTTTATAATACATTATCTTCAATCCGGAAACCCATCCTAAACACGCTCAAGGCTTTCCGAAATTTAGAATACATTATCCTGAAGGTTAATATACTAAACTCTAAATCCTAAAACATCAACTCTAAACCCTAGACTCTAAACCGTAAACCTTAATTCATATCCTAAAAATTAATATATTATCAGGAAGCCCATCCTGAACACGCTCAAGGCTTTCCAAGATTTATAATACATTATCTTGAATAATAATATATTACTAGGTGATTTTCCCGTGCTCATGCACGGGCACAAATATTTATAAAATATATATATATATTACAATAGTTTATTGATATTTACTTTAAATTTTATATTAATTTATAGTTTGTATGTATAATTTATATTAATAATATTATATTATTGTAGTTATATATAATTTTAGATATATTATATTTAGTCAGTTTTATCATTTGGATATATATATATATATATATATATATATATATATTGGATTCTATCTATTTCTTTGAATTCAACTATAATCTTTTTTATTCTAAATATCTTAAATTTTTGATTAATTGTTTTTTTTACATTTATATTGGTTGTTATCGTAGAAATATAACTATATCTTAGTAAGATTATGTATTTTAAGATTTTTGTGCTTAGTACGTAAAAAAAAAAAAAAAAAAGTGCCTGATTCTATATTACATACATAAGTAATAATAAATTTTTGGAAGCTTATGAACACATATCGATATTTATAATAATTAAAATATTTTATAAATTCTAAGTAATTTATGTTTTAGATTGATTGGATGGTAAACTCAAATTTATTTTAAATCATTTTAAAAATAAGGAATTCTGATTTGCTAAGTATTTTGATTATGGTTATATTAAATTCCACAAACATAAAAACAGAAAATTAAATTTCTTTTTAGTTTTGTTTTTAATATCTCTTAAAATCTGCAGTAAAAATGTGATTGTTTTTGAGAAATTATATTATATAAGTAAAATATAATTTATATTTTTGCTGTAATTGTAGATATTATAATCAAATAAATATACTAAAAACATATTTCAATAATACTAATTATAATTTTTTTTGTCAATTAAACATATATTAGTTTTATGTTACTTAATTATTTTATGTAATCATCTAATAAAATAGATAGATATATACAAAATATAATTACTTTGAAAATATATATTTTATTGTTTAAATTTTTTTCTTAAAGAAAAAATATTTCTTTTTCTAATATCAAGATTACTTGTATGAAATTTTTTTATGAAAACACATTATATACAAATATTTTTCATCTAAGAAGATATAGATATAAAATATTTTATTACTTAAAAAGTATAATTTATGTTCTTTAAAAATATATTTAAGTTAAATATTACTATTTTTTAAATTTTCCTTTTTTTATGAAACCATATTATATATATACTTATTTTTTCGTTGTAAAATAGTTTTGTAAATGTTATAAATATTTCCTTTTACTTTTATATTGTTATTTGGAAGATGTTAAAAAGGAAATAATAATATTTAAATATATTTTTAATTCATTAGGGGTATTATAGTAATCAACCAGCGTTAGAATTAACGTGAGCGTGACACCTAAGAAAGTGACTTCTCAAATAATATTATAGAGATCCGGAAGCCCATCCTGAACACACTCAAGGCTTTCTAAAATTTATAATATATTATCCCAAAAATTAATATATTATCAAGAAGTCCATCCTGAACACGCT
Source organism: Eruca vesicaria subsp. sativa (assembly GCA_932364175.1). Taxonomy (NCBI): domain Eukaryota; kingdom Viridiplantae; phylum Streptophyta; class Magnoliopsida; order Brassicales; family Brassicaceae; genus Eruca; species Eruca vesicaria. The sequence goes on from CAKOAT010371820.1 coordinate 209,333, forward strand.
CAAGGCTTTCCAAATTTTATAATGCATTATCCTGAAGATTAATATATTATCTGAAAGCCCATCCTGAACACGCTCAAGGCTTTTCAAATTTTATAATACATTATCCTAGAGATTAATATATTATCTGGAAGCCCATCCTGAACACACTCAAGGCTTTCCAAATTTTATAATACATTATCTTGAAGATTATTATATTATTTAGAAGCCCATCTTGAACACGCTCAAGGCTTTCCAAATTTATAATACATTATCCTGAAGATTAAAATATTATCTGGAAGCCCATCCTGAACACGCTCAAGGCTTTCCAAATCTTATAATACATTACCGTGAAGCATATCATGAATATTAATATATCATCAGGATTTTAATATATTAAGGATTTTGGGGTTTAGGATTCGAATATCGGAAAATATAGGTTTAGTTATTAAGGGTTAAAGTTGAGGGTTTAGGGTTTAGATTTAGGGTTTAATTTAATGTTTCAAGATGGTATATAGTTGAAGTTTCAGGGTTTAGAGTTTAGAGTTGAAGTTTCAAGGTTTAGGGTTCTATTATTGATGTTTTGGAGTTTAGAGTTGAAGTTTCAGGGTTTAGGGTTTAAAGTTGAAGTTTGAAAAATTAGGGTTTTAGATTTAATGTTTCAGGGTTTAGAGTTCTAGAATTGATGTTTCAGGGTTTAGAGTGGAAGTTTCAGAGTTTAAGGTTCAGAGTTAAAGTTTCAGGGTGTAGAGTTTTAGAGTTGATGCTTCATTGTTTAGGGTTTAGAGTTGAAATTTCAGGGTTAGGGTTTAGAGTTGAAGTTTCAGGTTTTAGGGTTTTAGAGTTGATGTTTCAGGGTTTAGGGTTTAGAGTTGAAGTTTCAGGGTTAAGGGTTTTAGAGTTGATATTTCAGAGTTTAGGAATTAGAATGGAAGTTTTAGGGTTAGGGTTTTTTAGAGTTGATGTTTCAGGGGTTTAGAGGTAAAAGATCAGGGTTTAGGGTTTTAAAGTTGATATTTCAGGATTTAGGGTTTAGATTTGAAGTTTCATGGTTTAAGGTTTTAGAGTTGATGTTTCAGGGTTTAGAGTTGAAATTTCAGGTTTTAGGGTTTTAGACTTCATGTCTCACGGTTTAGGGTTTAGAGTTGAAGTTTCAAGGTTTAGGGTTTTAGAGTTGATATATCAGGGTGTAGGGATTAGAGTTGAAGTTTCAGGATTAGGGTTAGACTTGAAGTTTATGTGATTAGGGTTTAGAATTGATGTTTTAAGATTTATGATTTAAATTTGAAGTTTCAAGGTTTAGTGTTCTAGAATTGATGTTTGAGGGTTTAGAGTTGAATTTTCATAGTTTAGAGTTTTAGAGTTAAATTTTCAGGGTTAAGGGTTTAGAGTTGAAGTTTCAGGGTTTAGGGTTTTAGAGTTGATGTTTCAGGGTTTAGAGTTGAAGTTTCAAGGTTTAAGGTTTTAAAGTTGATGTTTCAGGGTTTAGGGTTTTAGAGTTGATGTTTCAGGGGTTTAGAGGTAAAACATCAGGATTTAGGGTTTTAGAGTTGATTTTCAAGATTTAGGGCTTAGATTTGAAGTTTCAGAGTTAAAGATTTTCGAGTTGATATTTCAGGGTTTAGAGTTGAAATTTCTGGTTTTAGGGTTTTAGAGTTGATGTTTTAGGGTTTAGGGTTTAGAGTTGAAGTTTCAGGGCTTAAGGTTTTAGAGTTGATATTTCAGGGTTTAGGGATTAGAGTTGAAGTTTCAGGGTTTTAGAGTTGATGTATCAGGGGTTTAGAGGTAAAACATCAAGGTTAGGGTTTTAAAGTTGATGTTTCAAGATTTAGGGTTTAGATTTGAAGTTTTAAGGTTTAAGGTTTTAGAGTTGATGTTTCAGGGTTTAGAGTTGAAGTTTCAGGTTCTAGGGTTTTAGAGTTCATGTCTCAGGGTTTAGGGTTTAGAGTTGAAGTTTCAAGGTTTAGGGTTTTAGAGTTGATATTTCAGGGTGTAGGGATTAGAGTTGAAGTTTCAGAATTAGGGTTGGGTAAACGTGCTATTTCCCCACGAGAACTATCATATAGCATCAGATATCCATCGAACTATCACCTCGTGTCATATCTCCCCGAAATATAAGTTATAAACTTATTTCACCTCGAATCGATAGTTCGAAATCTATTTCTCCTCGAACAAATAGTTTAGAAGTTAATTATACATAAAAATGGTTTAACCGGTTTATTGTTAACCAAACAACTTTAAAACAAAACAAAAATTTAATTTTATCAAAACATAAGTTTTCAAAATCTCTCAAAATATGAAAATCTTCAAAATTTCTTTTATAATAGTAATAGTGTGGAGTTTGAATAGTGTATTAGCATTTTCTTTTTGATAGAAAATAGATGATTGATGTGTTTATTTGGTTTAAATTATAAGGTTAACAATAAACAAATAAAAATCATAGTATATGGATAATTAAGTTTCAAACTATCGATTAAGGGAGAGATAAATCTGGAACTTTCAATTCATGGAGAACTAGCACGAGGTCATAGTTCGGTGGATATATGATGCTATATGATAGTTCTCGTGGGAAAATAGCACGTTTACTCATTAGGGTTAGAGTTGAAGTTTCTGTGAGTAGGGTTTAGAATTGATGTTTTAAGATTTATGATTTAAATTTGAAGTTTCAAGGTTTATGGTTCTAGAATTGATGTTTGAGGGTTTAGAGTTGAATTTTCATAGTTTAGAGTTTTAGAGTTGGATTTTTAGGGTTTATGGTTTAGAGTTGAAGTTTCAGGGTTTAGGGTTTTAGAGCTGAAATTTCAAGGTTTAAGGTTTTAGAGTTGATGTTTCAGGGTTTAGAGTTGAAGTTTCAGGGTTTAGGGTTTTAGAGTTGATGTTTCAGGGGGTTTAGAGGTAAAACATCAGAATTTAGGGTTTTAGAGTTGATTTTCAGGATTTAGGGCTTAGATTTGAAGATTCAGGGTTTAAGATTTTCGAGTTGATATTTTAAGGTTTAGAGTTGAAATTTCTGGTTTTAGGGTTTCAGAGTTGATGTTTTAGGGTTTAGGGTTTAAAGTTGAAGTCTTAGGGCTTAAGGTTTTAGAGTTGATATTTCAGGGTTTAGGGATTAGAGTTGAAGTTTCAGGGTTTTAGAGTTGATGTATCAGGGGTTTAGAGATATAACATCAGGGTTTAGGTTTTAAAGTTGATGTTTCAGGATTTAGGATTTAGATTTGAAGTTTTAGGGTTTAAGGTTTTAGAGTTGATGTTTCAGGGTTTAGAGTTAAAGTGTCAGATTTTAGGGTTTTAGAGTTGATGTTTTAGGATTTAGGGTTTAGAGTTGAAGTTTGAGGGTTAAGGGTTTAGAGTTGATATTTCAGAGTTTAGGAATTAGAATTGAAGTTTTAGAGTTATGGTTTTTTAGAGTTGATGTTTCAGGGGTTTAGAGGTAAAACATCAGTGTTCAGGGTTTTAGAGTTGATATTTCATGATTTAGGGTTTGGATTTGAAGTTTCATGGTTTAAGGTTTTAGAGTTAATGTTTCAGGGTTTAGAGTTGAAGTTTCAGGTTTTAGGGTTTTAGAGTTCATGTCTCAAGGTTTAGGGTTTAGAGTTGAAGTTTCAAGGTTTAACGTTTTAAAATTGATATTTCAATGTGTAGGGATTAGAGTTGAAATTTCAGGATTACGGTTAAAGTTGAAGTTTTTGTGATTAGGGTTTAGAATTGATGTTTTAAGACTTATGATTTAAATTTGAAGTTTCAAGATTTAGGGTTCTAGAATAGATGTTTGAGGGTTTAGAGTGAAAGTTTCAGGGTTTAAGATTTAGAGTTGATTTTCATAGTTTAGGGTTTTAGTGTAAATTACAAAAAAATGACATTAAGATAAATCGTCCATTAATCTCTTATTTTTTAATTAGTTTAAGAATGAGTACAACGGTAAAGTATCCCTTTAATGAAATCTATTTTTGTGATTTTTGGTTTTGAATGCTAGTTTAAGACAAAAACTTAGATTAATGCTATTTTATGCTTTATTTCATATAAAAATGACATTATAACATAAGAATGTAAATTCAAAATCTCAAATAAACAAAATTATATAATTTCAAACAAAATTCATTTCTGTTTTCAAACAAAATTCCTTGCGGTGAGCGTGATCGAACACGCGACCTTCAGATCTTCAGTCTGACGCTCTCCCAGCTGAGCTATCCCCGCTTGTTGATTTTTATGTTTAAATTTGATAATTGGTCGCATTTACAGATTCCTGACAAAAACGTTGCTTAGCAAATAAATCTGATATTAAATATATTTCCTCATTGATCAACACTCAACAACAAGAGCACGATAAAAAGTACACTACAAAATTCTCACTACACACTTCACAAAGATTCTTTAGTATTTGGTTGCTCTTTTCAGCGTTATATTGCGTGAGAAGTCGCTAGAAAAGAAAAGAAAGATATAAAGCTTCGTTGTCAGCTGGGATGTCAGAGATCTTGCCATTTTATCTTCTTAGAGCTCCATAGTTCCTTGTAACCTACGTTTACAAATCATACAACTAAGTGAGCAAATATCGTATGGTAAACAGGAACATGAACTCATTAACGAGCCCGAAACTGCGAAGAAAATGGAAAAGTAGATGTGATTAACATACCCGAGGCTGAGATCTGTTTAGCTTCTTTTCAATATCTTCATCATCTTCGTCCTCGTCTTCGTCTTTGCTACTGAGCAGCCTATGAAGTGAAGAAGAGCTTTCGTTTTTTCTACCACGTTTTGATGTCCCCGTACCTCTACCTCTGCCTCTCTTAGTAGTAGCTTGTCTTTTACGTCCTTTGCCTCTAGTGTTCTCCTCCTCCTCCTCCTTTAATTGATATAGAAACAAGAATCATGATAAGACAAACGAATTGTAGTGCACAAATGAATAACGATGTAAGGACATGTCCATACCGAACTGCTGTCAGCTTTGTTAAGATCTTCAGGCTCTGCTTCTTCGCTTGAAGGAGAATCTACATCGTCTTCTACAATAGTAGAAGCACTTTTGAAGGAGGCTGAAGCAGATCTAATGAAGGACAGATCACGGACATGACATTAGCTAGCTGAATCCAACCCGAACTTGGTTAAACGTTATGACAAAAAAACTTTACCTTTGAGACGAGCGCAAACCAAGAGAACCATCAAGAGTGGTTTGCTTCATCGCACTTGAGGCCTTACCTCGGCCTCTTCCTCGGGTTGGGGCTTTGGCTCTACCACGAGATGTACCAGTGGATGAACCTCTTCTTCCTCTAGTGGCAGGCATTGAACCAGAGATCTCAGTCGTGTCTTCGTCATCACTGAAAGAAGCGTTCGCGATGGCACTGCTTCTTTTCGTCAAATTCTGTACCAATCTCATGTAGAAAACAGCATTGTAAGAAAGCAACGGCATGACAGAGGTGAATGTAAAATCAGAAACTGCAAGGATATTCTAAGAAGGAGAATATGAACCTCAGATGTCAATCCAGTGGATACAAACTGCGATGAACCACTGGGACGAGTGGACCTATCTTTCAAGCGTTCCTGAACAAAAAATAGTGCAACAACTCAGGTCGATATTTAATACCTTCCCACAATCTACCGACAGAAAATAACAGAACTAAAATCTTCTTGCCTCTAAGCACTCTCCCACTTTAAGAATCAAATCGTCCTCCTCAAATTTCTGAGCATTTGCATCTTTTGCAAGTTTACCCTGAAAAAAATTGGGAAGAGAACATCATAAACAACAATCGTGCTACTTAGTAAAAACTATATCCTACGCAGAGCTTAGTTTCAATGGTGAACGAAAAAAACAAGTACATACACGAGTCTCTTGTAGATTATACTGAACGCATGAGTAGAAAGCTAGTTTATCATCCTTGTTCACAAAATTTTGAAGAGCAACGTCAAGATCATTAACTGAAAGGATCTCCATTTTCTGCAAAAGAGGATAGATTGATCATCCCATTGTGTATTCAAGCACATTTGGTAACATATTCAATCAAGTCTATATCATTCTTTGATGACGTTCTATAGGGGCTGAAGCTAATGGCAAAATTATAAGGATGGAGGGTTGTGGGATGTACCAGGTTATTTTCAGCTACTAATGCTTCTATATTTTGCTGGTTTAGTTCTTCTGGACGGAGCCGCTCAGAATCATCGATGGCGCCTGTGAAATGGAAAACAGAAATATATGATAACTAAATCACATTAGACAATGGTCCAGTTGTGCTACTCGAATTCTCCTACCTTCGCTCCGACCCTTCTTAGAAGCTTTGGAGAATATTAAAATGTCCTGGGGATTTGCAACCTGAAAGTGTTTCAGAGTTTGTCACAAGTTAACTAACATTAGAGAAAGAACGGTGAACATCATGTTACTGTAACTAATTTTAGGTACCTTTCCCACATATTTTTGTCCAAACCTTTGAGGATTTATCGTCATAAATCCAGAGTAATCTACCTGAAAGATTGAACCTGATCTTAGTCTTTTTTTGGTCATTGAAATATAACAAATAGTATGAGTTTGTGGATCTGGGTTGGGTGTCCATGCAAAACGGCCAAAAGCCTAGCAACTACTTGTGTTGGAGAATAAAGGTCTAATTATGTGAGTGTTGCTCGAACGTACAGCAGTTGAAGGAAACCTAGCTCGAAACAAATTATACCTTGATTCGAACCAATGGGAGCTTGATATCTGATCTGTTAACAGCTTTTTTGCTGGCTTTCTCTATTAGATCTCTGACCTAACAATTTTGTAGATATTCAGTGACTTGTTACCAAATCAAAAAGGAGGCAGGAGAAAAACAAATATCAACATGAAATACAACAAAAGTGAATGGTTACCACTTTATCCAAGTGTTCGAGAATTGAGTTTTGATCATTGGGATCAATATCATCTTCATCCTTTAAAACAATCTGCACTTTGAAAATATGTAAGCAAAGAAGTCTGCCATAGCCATAACATATAGGGAAAAGACATTTTACCTCTGTATACTCAAAAGGCCTCACAGATGTCAAAGGTATCTTCGTAGGACGATACTGATTTCCCTGTAAGTCGAATATTCGAAGTTACTCAGGTTTACATGCTTGATTAAAAAGGAGCAAAAAAACATACTTGAAGCAAGTAGATTAGGCAATACGATCAAAGTGAAGATAAATTTTCAGATTGTTTGCTGAAGAACCTTGATTTCTAAGAGAAGAACATGCTTTGGCTTTGATTCCCCATCAATAAGTGATGTCGCCACAGAAGATCCTGGTTGTGTGATGTGGAATCCCATTCCAGATACCTCCTTCAAAAATATAAAACGGTTTTGATCAGATACAAGGGACTGTGTACCTCACACTTATTTAAATGGCAATAACTCCAAGAATAAAAGTTTCAACGGACCTGGGGATCGATCAGGCATTCATGCTCATGGCCCCACACAATGAAGTCAAGAAACCGTGGCAGAAAGTGTTCACTTATTGCATTTTTGGGGTTTGATTTCACCCTGCAAGTCATAGAATATGAGTACAAAATCAAGATTTCTGATATAGAATCTAGAACATACTATTGCAATGGGATTAACCTATTTTGATGAAGCACCAGAATATTGAACCAGTCAGAAACGTCACATCCTTCTTGAACTTCAGGCCTCATCCACTGGACAGCATGTGGGGTCTGCAAAACCAATGAGGCAGTAAATATTAACACAATAAACAATTGTATAGCAAAAGGTGAGGATCCTCTGGATTACCTGAAACATTCTGTTGAGACGTTCATCCCTGATGTTTCCTAAACCATAGAGAGCCACAGTTGTTGAACCCTGAATATTAATTTGATTAAATGTTAATCCAAAAAAAAGTAAGGAGCCAAGTGTCCAGGTTACAAATTCTTTGCACAAACCTTCCTCATAAGTATAGGGTAGATAGAAATCTGGCCAACACCTGAACCACCAAGATTCATCTTTCCAAAATAATTCACGAGGTTGCATGCTGAGAGAATGTCAATTGCAGAAAGGTTGTCCTGTTGCCAGATGCCACAGAAAAGAAAAACGAAATAATATGTCAAGGAAGAAGCTCAAGTTCACGAAATAAACAAGTTCCACATTCAAATGAATTTGGATAACAAGATAATGAAAATGTAAGTTATGTACCACTCCAGCTGGATCGTCATGGTTTCCATGAATACTAAAAACGGGCAAGCCTACATTGAAGTGTGGATCTTCATAATTTACATGACCAAACCTGTCGCAAGAAAATAATATGAAGGAATAATAGATCAATCCACACCTTGATAAAATGATGTGTACAAGAGAGCACACAGATCTATACACACGTTGAGTCAATATACAGACTAATAGCAAAAGAGTAGAGTCTCACGCATTTTGAAAGTTTACAGTCTGGTCGCTGACAACTTGAAACTGCACCGGTTTATCATTAAGGCAATGGCGACGAAGGATCTCAATAGCTTTAACTAGCGTAGTTCTAGAGGGTTTATTCTCATGAAAAAGATCACCTCCGAGGAGTAAGAAGTCCACCTGTTTGGAAGAATGAAAAAGAAAGAAAAGGAAACCTTGTGATTCTGAGATTCTCTTCTCACAATTGGTTGATTTTTAAATGATAATACTGACAAAGGAAAGGATCAAATATAAAAACCTGTTTATCCTCAGCAATAGAACAAATCTCTTCAAAAGCCTTGAAGGAATCGTGGCGCCTTATTTCATCCTTCTCCATGTAGCCCAAGTGGCAATCAGTTGCAACAAGTATCCGAAGAGTATCACCGAAATCCTCCCTGCCAAGCATACACTGTCACACTCAGTTCTTGGAAACAAAAGGTAACAATTGATTCAGTGTGTGACTTAGATGGGTTAAGAAAATGTTGAAGTTCTGAACTAGTAAGAGAATAAAGAAGGTTTAACAGCATTGAGGTCAGCAATCATTTTTGGTTAATACTGAACATAGATCATCTTACTGCAGACTCTTCCTATAGTCAGCATTTTTCAATGTGGAACAAAGCATAAAAAAACTCACCCAGACATGATGGCAAAGTTCTCGCAGTCCTGTAAACCTGAAAAGTAGCAAATTCACAGGATCTCGTCACACGTTGATGATAAAAAAGAAGTTAACAAGGTAGACCTCACCAAGTTCTCACTGATTGAATCAAACAACATATCACTGATAAATTCCAATACTAATTTTATCAAGATAAAACATAGGGGAATCTGATAAAGGGGTCACTTCTAAAACCCTAAACCCTTTATATTTCAAAAATCGATGTCTTGCTCCAGTAACAAACGAAATCTGCTATTCAATAAAACAGGTCTGACATTGATTCTAAGCAAACAAAAATCAGGTAAGACTGTTTCCACAACTTTCTTAGAATTTTTCCTACTCTGTCGCACATTCTCAGTAGAGTGGAGATAGAACCCTAACCTGGTTTTCCAAAGGATTAAACTCTCAAGCGACCGGTCACTAGAAACTGAGAATCCGGCGGAAACGAGACTGAGAATCGGAGTGACAAGAGTTCGGAGGGAACTTTAAAGCCCAGAGGAGGGAATGACCCCAATTTAGGGAGACGACGACGACGACGACACATTATTAGTTTATTACATATTTGGTCCTCTTTAAAAGATTAATACTCAGAAAACACATTTTATTTCTAAAATGTCTTAAAACATCACCGGGGAAACAATTTTTATTCGCTTTGGTTGGGCTTTTTATTTCGTCAAATCTTCAAAATGGGCTTACTGTTTTGGCCTATTAAAGCAGCGCACGAGTTTCTTTTATTTACTTGTACATTATTATTAAGGTTTTGATTAGGGCTGGGCAATCGAGGTCCCAATCGGGTTTCGGTTCGGGTTCATTCGGGTTTCGGATTTTTGGGTTCATGAATTTCAGCCCCATTCGGATATTATAAAAATCTGGGTCGGATTCAGTTCGGGTTTAGTCGTGTTCGGTTCGGGTTTAGTAACATGTCCAAGATCCGGTTGAACCCGAAATAGTTTTAATTTCGGATACTAATCGGGTTATCGGTTCTAAAAATACTAATTTATACTCAATTAAACTAACTATATTTTCAATCATTTTATTAAATTTGTGTATTTAGCTTCTACAAACCATATTGTTCTCCTTCAAAATAATATTGTGAAACTCATCTATCAACCATATAAGATTTGTCAATGAACTATATGTGACAACACTAAACATATCATGATTAATGACAAACCAAAGCCTTGTATGAACGAAATATAATACATAATGAAACA
>CAKOAT010371820.1:219637-238391 GCA_932364175.1 Eruca vesicaria subsp. sativa
AAAGTGCTATTTAAACTTTTAAAAACAACATTATATAAACTTCAAAACAAATTTATTCGTAACTTAACTTCAAATGTAATGTCAATCATAAACATTAATATTAACCAAATAACACTATATATTAGAATAAATATTTGAGTTAATTATTTATATCATAACTAATTATTGTAGGTATCCAATAATATATTAATCTGTTTTGGAAACATATTAGAAATTTAGATTGGATATGGTACAAGTTTTTTTGGAATTTTAAAGTTTCGGGTTCTTTCGGATATCCATTTAAGTTCGGGTTCGGTTCGAGTAATACACATAACCCGAAATACCGTAAAACAAGATCCATTCAGTACTTATGTCGGATTCGGATCGGTTCGGTTCCTTTTTATCGGGTCAGATTCGGTTCGGATTTTCGGGTTCGGTTTTTTTTGCCCAGCCCTAGTTTTGATATTTGAAAATGATTGGTCTTTATGGATTTCTTTTCATCTTCAAATTCTGCCACTGCCACCAAATAAAAAATGAAATGGAATAGAGGGAGATTTTGCGAAAAAAATATGTGACAACAAGAATATATGTCAACTGCAAAAAATAATAATAAGATCTGTAAATTACAGCGAATATTTAGAGCAACGGTCTGAAAATCATTTAATATAAACGAAAATGATGAGATAAGAGTGAGAAGAGAATATGGGGTGGGGATACGGTAGAGAGTGATAGTTAGAATCGACATATGCAAGATATGTACATATTCTGGGAAGTGACAAATAAATATGTTGGAATCTAGTGAACAAGGAAGCTCAATTACAGAAAATACTTAACTAACCAACAAAAATGGACATTTCATGTGACTCTAGCCAAACACATATCTTCTTTCCTCCACTTTTTCTATTATTTATTGATTCTCTACTCTGAAATAAACAACTCCATGATTAAGAATGTCTTTACCTGATCTTCTTCTTAATACTTAAGAGTGGTGGAAAATAGAGATTGTAGAATTTTTGTTTTTCATATATTCGATTGAATAAAAGTATAAAACCGATGTAATCATCCAAAGACCAGTATCCTTTTTATATATAGGATAACGAGGAACAGTATACAATAAGCCGAATGCATACGAAGCGCTTATGCATCCCTTGTATACACAACTGCTTTACCTTTTCATCTACAAGTATGATATTCGACCACGGAGAGAGAGAGAGAATTGTGTTATGTCCACTGTTAAAACCGTTATTCCTTTTTTCAAAATAATAACCGTTATTCTATTCTGATTAACGTATCATTATAGATATGCACACATGCATATGTACAGAGTGCTTTATTCTCGAATTCATATTTTCTGACATTGTCTTATCAGCTTACGTACAATTATGTTTTGTTTGAAGTGTATTCCATTTATTACTAATATAACCTTTTTTTTACTAATTTAACTGGATCAATAATGATATCATATATTATTGAATCGACAAGGATATATACAGTCGCCATCTAAATGTTTGTTTGCTTCTAGTATAGTACAAAAAGCTTTGAAAAAAAAAGAAGGAAAAGAGTTCAAAAATCATCAAGGAAAAAATAACAATATATTAAATAGTAGATACTAATAAAATATCATATATATTAAAGGAGAAGCATTACAACAATTTATGTAGTCATATGTCATCACCAAAATGAGTCTTAGAAATCCTTAGAAAATAGGTTGGTCCATCTATGTTTATAATAAGCTTTTTATCAAACGAACCATAAATTTATCATTATATTTTCATTATTTCCTTATATAAAATCACAGAATTGGCTAATATGACTAAAGTATATATTAAAATTAAAGGTTTTAAATAATAAAAGTAATAAAAGTTAGTTATCATCTATCATGTTTTTTAAATAACAAAATAAATTAAACAGCTATAGTTTCCACACATCATTTTTTTAAAAGATTTTTCTGTCTATGTTATGTTTTGATTTTTTAAACGAATTTAAATTATCAATATTATAAATTGCTAAAACGATTAATCCCAAAATAAAAATTTGTTATCAGTGATTTCAATATTTTGTTAAAAACACAAATGATCAAAAAAATCATATGAGTAGAAATTATCATTTAATATATATTAATACTAAAAATACACAATATATATATATATATATATATATATATATATATATATATATATATGTTAATATCATTTAAAACTATTAGCCAACCACGTAAGATAAATAAATAAATATTTTTTTAATCAAATTGCTTTATGTGTTCACAACAGTTTAATATAGTTATTGATTTTGAATTATTCAATATATATCATATCTATTAATGGAGAAACATTACAACATTTTAGGTAGACATGTGTCATCCCCATAATGAGTCTTAGAAATCCTTAGAAAAATAGGATGGTCTATCTCTGTTTATAATAAGCTTTTTATCAAAGTAACCATAAATTTATAATTAATGTTCTTCATTATTTTTTTAAATAAAATTACAGAATTCCTCAATATGACTAAAGTATATATGAAAATTAATGGCTTTGAATAATAAAAATAATCAAAATTTGTTTATCACTATCATATTTTTAATTTAAATTAACAAAATAAATTAAAGAACTATATTTTCCACAAAGATAAAAATTTAGATTTTTCTGTCTATATTATATTTTTTTAAACGACTATAAGTATATATGACTAAAGTATATATGAAAATTTAGAATTCCTCAATATGACTAAAGTATATATGAAAATTAATGGTTTTGAATAATAAAATTTTTTTATCACTATCATATTTTTAATTTCAAATTAACAAAATAAATTAAAGAACTATATTTTCCACAAAGATAAAAATTTATATTTTTCTGTCTATCTTATATTTTTTAAAACGACTATAAATTATTAAAATTATAAATTGTTGAAACTATTAATCCCATAATAAAATTTTGTTATCTGTGATTTCAATTTTTTCGTTATAAACACAAATGATCAAAAAATCATATGAATAGAAAGCATCATTTAATATATATCAATACTAAAACGACACAATATATACGATAGTATCATTTAAATTTAATTGTGTACCACATAAAATAAAATAATTAGTGTTCACGCCAATTTAACTATATACGTAATAGTTACTGATTTTAAATTATTCAATATATATTTATTATTTTATAATATATAAAAGAATAATTCATATAAATAATTAATATATATATATATATATTGTTCATTCCGTGCAAGGCGCAGATCTTAACCTAGTTATTATTATTGTGGTACCTCAAAATCACAAACCCATGTCTGATATACCAAGGTTTTAATTTTGGAAATACGAATGTTACATGTTCGTCTGTTATGAAAATATTTTAAATTGTGACCTGCTATAACTAATTGGTTGAAAAATGTATATTTCTCTGAAACATATTTATCTATTATACTCCTTGCGTTTCATATTAAGTGTCGTTATAGAAAAATAATTTGTTAAAAAATAACTGTTGTTTTCAAATTTCAATGCAAAATTTATTATTTTTTTCTTGTAATTTATTTTTCTATTGGTTAAAATGTAGTTAGGTGTATAGATAATTGTGTTTTTATATAGAACATATATAAAATTAATAATTTTTCCGTGTGCATAAATTTAAAATAACACTTATAATAAAACAGATGGAGTATATATTAACAACTAAAATTAATAGATAAATATGTGTGTATTAACAATATTAATGCTATAAGTAAGAGGGTATGGTGGTAAATTAAGTAGCACTCTGTCATTTCTTCTCCAACCAAATAAGAATTAAGAATATCCTTTTTTTCTAACGTATCTCTCTCAAAAACTTATTTTTCATTGTAGAGCTTCACATTAAGCTGTTTGACAAAAAAAAAAGCTTCACATTAAGCTATTATATTTATCTCTTTCTCTCTTGCATGCGTTAGTGCTTCCCATGGCAACCGAGCAAGAACTCACACGCGCATCACGCGTCTCACGCGCCTCGAGCAGCGTAGGATATTACTCAGACGAAGATTACACGACGGAGGAAGAAGAGGACGAAGAAGAAGACATGGAAGAACTTGAGGAAGAGGAGGAAGCAGAAGAAGAAGAGCAACATGTTGGGGTCACGTGCAGAATAAGAAGAAACGGGTCATCCAGTAAATGGATGATGTTGGGTCGAATACTTGACCCGAGATCCAAATTGGTTCAAGAATGGAACAAAGTCTTTCTCCTTGTGTGCGCGACGGGCCTTTTCGTAGACCCACTTTTTCTCTACACCATATCGGTGAACGATACATGTATGTGTCTACTTGTCGATGGTTGGCTCGCTCTCACCATCACTGCCGTACGCTCTATGACCGATCTTTTGCATTTATGGAACATTTGGCTTCAGTTCAAGATTGCTCGCCGGTGGCCTTATCCCGGCGGAGATAGCGACGGCGATACTAACAAAGGAGATGAGACACGTCTCCGTATGAGTACGAGAGTTGCTCCGCCTTACGTTAAGAAGAAAGGGACCTTCTTCTTCGATCTCTTCGTCATTTTACCGTTACCTCAGGTTAGTATAAAACCAATATTTTTATTCTTCTTATTTACCAACAAATAAATATTATTATTTTCTGAATTCTTTATATACGAGAGATTAATCTTATGTAATTACTTAATATAGTTTTAATATGCGGCAATTGATCATAAGTCAAGTAGTCGAGAACTCGAAGGCGATCTTTAATTTTGTATAGACATTTTCAGTCGCGACAAATGTAAAGTTTACTATACATATGGCTAAAAAAGATTAAACAATATTACTTCTATACATTATTTAAGGAAGAGTACTTTGTTTTTTTCTTGTCAACAACTAAGCGAGATTTCTTGTGAGTAAATAATATATATGGACAATTACTAACATTTTCAAAGGCACAAACATAGTAATCAAATCTAGTAGTGAACTAAAATTGACTAATCTAGAGAAAAACTTAAATCATATGGTCTGAAATTGACTAATCATGGAAAAAATCTTGGACTATTAATTATATGGTCTGGACACTTAGTATAACCTAATCATGTTCGTGTGTGGACCAAATGAAATAATACATATTCGTTTTCAGTCGTCTTTTCTTCTGGTACATTGTTGTTGTTTTTGTTTAAATACTTTATTTACAGATTATTATAATAAAATGAGAGCAGGTGGTGTTGTGGGTGGTGATACCTTCTCTTCTAAAGAGAGGCTCTGTGACTTTAGTGGTGTCGGTTTTGCTTGTAACATTCCTCTTCCAATATCTACCGAAGATATATCACTCCATTCGCCATCTCCGTCAAAATGCAACATTATCAGGTTACATATTCGGCACCGTGTGGTGGGGAATCGCACTCAACATGATAGCTTATTTCGTCGCTGCTCATGTAAGTTTCTTGATAAAACATGATTACATGAACTATTGCTTACTAAAATTGCAACGACTAAGATACAAAATCCAACTATAGTTTACAAATCCTAAGTGAATCTGCAATTTCAAAATTATTTTTCATCTAAAATTCTTGAGCAGTTGTTAATAAGTCTAACTATATAGTTTCTGTATTCACTTGTTCATCGATTGATTACAAATTTCAGTAATATAGTAATGCATGTTTACGAAATATTGTTCTGCATATGTTTGTGTATGTGTGTTTTTGGGTAGTTTCCTTAAACTAAGTTTCTAATATATGGAAAAGTATCAATTTTCAGGTGCCAGGTAATTATATGTTATATGGTTTTGGTTGTGAGATTATTTAAGATGTTACCTAAAATATTTTCACATGGACCTTTTCCATTGCTGTGGGAGTCTTCTTTTGAAAGAGAAATATATCAGAAAATGCCAAAATAAGAAAAGATTTGTTAGGAGGAAGGTATGATTCTCTGAATCACACAAGTCGCAATCAAATTATTTTAATGAAATTAGACACAAGTTGCAATGTTTTTTACGTATGATTAAATAACAGAGACTAGGTGAGATTAATAAATCATGCAATCATTAGCTTCTTTTTCCAAATACATATTTCACGTTTTCACTTTTAGTTGTCTCTCAGTGACTCATCATCACCCTTTTAGCTAACATAGTACGAGACTTTCTTAGATTTTTCAAATCAATCATAAATCGTATAAAGTTGTAATTAATTATCAACTAAAATTCGCATGAAAATATATTTCTTTGCCAATTTACAATCGAAGCCACTCATATATATGAACTACAGGCAGCAGGAGCATGTTGGTACTTGTTAGGGGTCCAACGATCAGCGAAATGTCTTAAAGAACAATGTGAAAGCACAATGGGATGCGACCTAAGAACGTTGTCATGTAAGGAACCACTGTACTATGGCACGACCGAGATGGTCCTTGACAGGGCTAGACTGGCTTGGGCACAAAACCACCAAGCACGGTCCATTTGCTTAGATATCAACACCAACTACACATATGGTGCTTATAAATGGACCATTCAACTTGTGAGCAATGAAAGCCGGTTGGAGAAAATCCTTTTCCCTATTTTTTGGGGTCTCATGACTCTCAGGTATTTCACAATTCACATATTCCACTTACATAACCCTTTTCTTATGTATGTATATAGAACTACCAATACTAATTAAATATAGAAAAAACGTTCAATTGATTTTTTTGATCGATATAATTAATCAGCACATTTGGGAATTTGGAGAGCACAACAGAGTGGTCTGAAGTTGTCTTCAATATAATAGTTCTAACAAGTGGTCTTCTTCTCGTTACCATGTTGATCGGTAACATAAAGGTAACTGCATTAGCTTGTTTTCTTACTATTTATTTTAAAATATCACTACTTACAGAATTAGAGTTTGTCTCCAAAATACAAATGTAGGTGTTTCTGCATGCAACCACTTCTAAGAAGCAAGCAATGCACCTGAAAATGAGGAACATAGAGTGGTGGATGAAGAAGAGACAATTACCATTAGGGTATAAGCAACGAGTCCGCAACTATGAGCGGCAGAGATGGGCTGCTATGCGCGGTGTAGACGAGTGTGAGATGGTTCAAAACCTTCCAGAAGGTCTTAGGAGAGACATCAAGTACCATCTTTGTTTAGACTTGGTCCGGCAGGTTAGACTGATAATTAAAATTAATCAATAATCTAAGAGAAAATATAATATATAAAGAGTCAAAACATTAATGATCATTGATGTGGATGAATATTTGCATTCGTTAGGTTCCGTTGTTTCAGCATATGGATGATTTGGTACTCGAGAATATATGCGATCGTGTGAAGTCTCTCATTTTCACCAAAGGAGAAACCGTAAGTACCTTAAACCCAATTTACGGATTATATAGTTCAATTTCGTGAAGCAGATTTAGTTAAGAAAACAATGCACACATACATGCGACTCTCTCTGTAGCAATTGCATCATGATACCAACATACAAAATCCCAATAAATAGGAAAAAAATATCCTGAATCGTTTTGAACTTCTACACCTAAATTTTTATAGTTGTTTGTTAACGTGGGAGCCAAGAAACCTCTCAACAATGAATACAGAATAAAAAATGTTTGAAAGTGCAGATCCAGAAAGAAGGAGATGCAGTTCAGAGAATGTTGTTCGTAGTAAGAGGCCATCTTCAGAGCAGTCAGTTTCTAAGAGATGGAGTCAAAAGCTGTTGCATGTTAGGTCCGGGTAATTTTAGCGGTGACGAGCTTCTCTCGTGGTGTCTCCGACGACCCTTCGTGGAGAGGTTACCCCCGTCTACGTCAACGCTAGTAACGCTCGAGACAACCGAAGCGTTTGGACTGGACGCTGAAGATGTTAAATACGTGACTCAACATTTCCGTTACACTTTTGTCAACGAGAAAGTCAAACGTAGTGCACGCTATTATTCTCCTGGGTGGCGGACTTGGGCCGCGGTTGCGGTTCAGCTCGCTTGGAGGAGGTACGTCCCATTTCTTGATTATATGTATCTCCCTCTTTAAAGTTGAACATATGCCAAATTTGTTTTTAGATAGGAAAAGTGAGCTTTCCGATCATTAAAACGAATATATTTAAAGTGTTTTCCAAAATACCACAAACCACATATTTTGACGTTGTTAGATTAAAAATGGCAGATCAAAAAGATATGAATAACCTCAATTTTTTTTTTAAAAAAATCGAACCTTTTCTGACTTTTTTGGTTTTAAATTGGAGTTCATATTTTCTTGTTAATGTGATAGGTACAAGCATAGGTTATCCTTGACGTCACTGTCTTTCATAAGGCCGAGGAGACCATTGTCGAGATGTGCATCACTTGGAGAAGATAAATTGAGGCTCTATACAGCAATCTTAACTTCTCCTAAACCCAATCCTGACGATTTTGACGATTATTAGTTGATACTAATAAAATTACCTCGATCTACAATTATTATATGATATATCATATAAAATGATAATGTTACTAGTATATATCTTTACGTTCAGCCTATTATATTATTTTAGTTGATAGCATTTAGTACAATACTAGTATCAGCGGACATTGATTATGTTTATATAAATTCTAAATATAGTGTATGCAAATTTAACAATGAAAAGGTTATTTTGCATCTGAAAAAAGACAAAAAAAAATTGATGTGATATCTTACAATAGTCTAATATAAACTCTTGAATGTAATTTGATAGCTTTTCAAAATTAAAGAAATTTTTGTACATATGAAATTTTTTTTGAAGAAAATCATATGTTTTGCATCAAGTACAACTAAATATCAAGCTTGGTTTTGTTGATAATTGAAGTTTGTATATTTTGTAGTGTTTGTCTTCTTTTCCAATGGACGCTTTTGTTTTCTTTCATTGCATTCTTTACGGTTCTTCAATTTATACTTGTTCAACATTTGTTCTTCTAAGAAAATCTACAAATTTGGTTACAGTTCATAAGAAAAATAAAGGAAATTATACTAATATAGAACAAAATAACAGCTTTCATGTCCTTTTAGTATAAATTACTTTTTGTCCATTTTTTTTCCCTTTTACCCTTTCTATTTATAAAAATTAATAAAATAAATAATTCTATGACTCGAAAAAATATTTAAAAATATAAAGAAGTGATGAAATAGCTATATACACAAAGTTATATTTTTAATGTTTTAAAACTTGTTAAATTAGAAATTTTAATTACGTTCTACGGAGAGTAGAACTCATATTCTACGAAAAATCGTATAGTAGAACTCATATTCCTCGTTAAACACGAAACTCTACAATTTTTAGAATCTATATTCTACGTTTGTATAGGACTCTACATATTTTAGAGTCTATATTCTATGTTTATATAGAATTCTACAGAATAATTGAATGCGGGTTCTACATTTTAAGCCACTTCTACATATCTCAGAATACGTAATCTACACATAACTCAAACCTCTATTATTTGTAGAATTTACTTACAGTGGGACGTTAGTAGTTCTACTTTCTATAGAAGGTAGCTTCTACGGATAGATCAAACAAAAATCTGAAATTTTGGGAAAATATTTAGGAAAAGATTCAAAAAAGATTTTTTAATAATTGCACTTACCTTAAACGTGGGAAACTGATTTCTCACGTCTCCAAAATCCCTTCTGTGTCAACTCCATTGTTTCTTCTTCATCCAACCTACTCTCCATTGTTTCTCTTTTGATTTTTCACAAATTTTATTGTGTGATGCATATCTATACCACTTGTGGTGTATGGGAGTTAAGTACTACAATGAGATGGGTGTTTTCGGCTGATGAAAAAGGGGGTAGGTTACAGTTATTGGAATCAAGTTCTACATTGGAGGATTTAAAGAGAATGGTGTTTGAGGATTTTAATATGGAAGAAGCCAAATTGGTTGATTTGGATTTGAGTTATTTACCTCCTGACTTGATCAATACATCAACTTGTCCACCAGTGATCATTGCAAACGATCAACAACTTAGAATTTTGTTGGTTTTGTTAAAAACAATGCCTCCACTCGATTGTGTATAACAAATAAAGCCAAGAGTGAGAATCCGAATGAAGCAGAGTTTGATATTAACAAGTCGCCAAATGAAGAGGATAACTCGTTCAACAGAGAGGACAACTCAGCTAATTTTTTTTGATGATACGCAGAGCAAAAAGAAGAAAGAAAAGATGAAACAACTAGACTCTGATGAGGATGCCAATGATGTTGTTACTATGCTCTCTGAGAAAGAGAAGCAACACAAACATGACAAGTATTCTTTGCTCAATGTTGTTAAGAAGGGACAACTGTTTAAGGATAAAACTTTGCTGAAGGCGACCTTTGAGATATGTGCAATGAAGCATAGCTTTGAATATAAGGTAATAAAATCAGATAGAAAAGTTTGGTATGTTAGATGCGGAGATAATGGTTGCAATTGGTCTGTTCGAGCTGAGAGTTTGAAGGAATCTACATATTTCATCATCAACAAGTATGTTGGTGAACATACATGTGCACCTTCAAACAAAATCAAAGGGGGTTAGACTGCTTCAGCGAAAACTATAGGCAGTCTGATTATGCATAAGTATGAAGGCGTCAAGGAAGGGTTAAAGACAAATGATATCATAGAGATTATGCGTAATGATCATGGATGTGAGATCTCAAATTCTTTAGCATATGATGCACGTGAATATGCGGTTAATGCAGTTAGAGGTATCCCAGAGAGGAGTTATGGGAAAATACCAAATTACTTGCACATGCTGAGAGAGGCTAATCCAGGTACACATTCAGCTTACAAGATTGACAGCAATGGAAGATTTTGGTTCCTGTTTATTGCATTTGGGCAATCGATACGAGGATTTAACAAAGTCATGAGGCGTGTTATTGTGGTTGATGCAATTTTTTTGAAAAACAAATACAAAGGAGTTCTATTGGTTGCAACTATTGTAGACGGAAATTATAACATGTATCCTATTGCATTTGGAGTAGTTGACTCAGAGAATGATCATTCATGGGAATGGTTTATGACACAACTAAAGGTTGTCATTTCTGATGATCATCATTTGGCTTTCATTTCGGATAGACATGGGTCCATTGTTAAGGCACTTGAGAAGGTGTATCCAAAGGCTATACATGGTATTTGTATTCATCATTTGTTGAATAATGTGGTAATTGGTTACCATGGCAAAGGACTTGTTGGGTTGGTTTTAAAAGCGTCCAAGGCTTATAGAGTTGTTGACTTTGAAAAGACATTTGCTGATGTGTGTAATATCATTCCAACAATTGGTAATTACCTAAGGGCTGCCGATGTGAACAAATGGGCTCGATGTAAATTTCCTGGATACAGATATGACATAAGGACAACCAATCCTGATGAATCTATCAACTCCGCTCTGCGTTCTCCGAGAGAATATTCAGTCATTCCTTTGTTGGACAGTATCAGAGAAATGTTGACACGGTGGTTTTATAAGCGTAAGAAACTGATTGCAAAGCATAAACATGGTCTGACCAAATATGTTGAGAAAAAGATTGAGAGGAGAACAAGGAAAGGTCGAACATTTGCAGTTTACCCTGTCACCAAAGGTCGCTTGCTTGTTAGAGGTGATATATTTGACTGCTTAGTTGATTTGGATAGACAGAGTTGTTCATGCGGGAAGTACGATCTGATGAAGATCCTTTGTAGGCACACAATTAAAGCTGGTTTTCATGTTGGCAGAGATCCACACACATTGACTGATTTGATGTACACGACATGAGCTTGGAGAGAAGCTTATCAGGAAACCATAAATCCTATTGTTGTTCCTGAGGATACTTGGTCCATTCCAGATGATGTTAACAAAGTGAACGTGCTACCACTGGACACAAGAAAAGCAGCTGGAAGGACAACGCAGATACGAAACCGTTGAAGATAAAATTCGGTCTTCGCAAACATCACAAGAGAGACAGCCTCGAAAGTGTAGTAGATGTGGTATAAGTGGGCACAACAGATGATGTGCTATATACACAAAGTTATATTTTTAATATTTTAAAACTTGTTAAATTAGAAATTTTAATTACGTTCTACGGAGAGTAGAACTCATATTCTACGAAAAATCGTATAGTAGAACTCATATTCCTCGTTAAACACGAAACTCTACAATTTTTAGAATCTATATTCTACGTTTGTATAGGACTCTACATATTTTAGAGTCTATATTCTATGTTTATATAGAATTCTACAGAATAAATGAATGCGGGTTCTACATTTTAAGCCATTTCTACATATCTCAGAATACGTAATCTACACATAACTCAAACCTCTATTATTTGTAGAATTTACTTATAGTGGGACGTTAGTAGTTCTACTTTCTATAGAAGGTAGCTTCTACAGATAGATCAAACAAAAACCTGAAATTTTGGGAAAATATTTAGGAAAAGATTCAAAAAAGATTTTTTAATAATTTCACTTACCTTAAACGTGGGAAACTGATTTCTCACGTCTCCAAAATCCCTTCTGTGTCCACTCCATTGTTTCTTCTTCATCCAACCTACTCTCCATTGTTTCTCTTTTGTTTTTTCACAAATTTTATTGTGTGATGCATATCTATACCACTTGTGGTGTATGGGAGTTAAGTACTACAATGGGATGGGTGTTTTCGGCTGATGAAAAAGGGGGTAGGTTACAGTTATTGGAATCAAGTTCTACATTGGAGGATTTAAAGAGAATGGTGTTTGAGGATTTTAATATGGAAGAAGCCAAATTGGTTGATTTGGAGTTGAGTTATTTACCTCCTGACTTGATCAATACATCAACATGTCCACCAGTTATCATTGCAAACGATCAACAACTTAGAATTTTGTTGGTTTTGTTAAAAACAATGCCTCCACTCGATTGTGTATAACAAATAAAGCCAAGAGTGAGAATCCGAATGAAGCAGAGATTGATCTTAACAAGTCGCCAAAAGAAGAGGATAACTCGTTCAATAGAGAGGACAACTCAGCTAATTTTTTTGATGATACGCAGAGCAAAAAGAAGAAAGAAAGATGAAACAACTAGACGCTGATGAGGATGCCAATGATGTTGTTACTATGATCTCTGAGAAAGAGAAACAACACAAACATGACAAGTATTCTTTGCTCAATGTTGTTAAGAAGGGACAACTGTTTAAAGGATTGCTGAAGGCGACCTTTGAGATATGTGCAATGAAGCGCTTTGAATATAAGGTAATAAAATCAGATAGAAAAGTTTGGTATGTTAGATGCGGAGATAATGGTTGCAATTGGTCTGTTCGAGCTGAGAGTTTGAAGGAATCTACATATTTCATCATCAACAAGTATGTTGGTGAACATACATGTGCACCTTCAAGCAAAATCAAAGGGGGTAAGACTGCTTCAGCGAAAACTATAGGCAGTCTGATTATGCATAAGTATGAAGGCGTCAAGGAAGGGTTAAAGACAAATGATATCATAGAGATTATGCGTAATGATCATGGATGTGAGATCTCAAATTCTTTAGCATATGATGCACGTGAATATGCGGTTAATACAGTTAGAGGTATCCCAGAGAGGAGTTATGGGAAAATACCAAATTACTTGCACATGCCGAGAGAGGCTAATCCATGGACACATTCAGCTTACAAGATTGACAGCAATGGAAGATTTCGGTTCCTGTTTATTGCATTTGGGCAATCGATACGAGGATTTAACAGAGTCATGAGGCGTGTTATTGTGGTTGATGAAATTTTTTTGAAAAACAAATACAGAGGAGTTCTATTGGTTGCAACTGTTGTAGACGGAAATTCTAACTTGTATCCTATTGCATTTGGAGTAGTTGACTCAGAGAATGATCATTCTTGGGAATGGTTTATGACACAACTAAAGGTTGTCATTTTTGATGATCATCATTTGGCTTTCATTTCGGATAGACATGAGTCCATTGTTAAGGCACTTGAGAAGGTGTATCCAAAGGCTATACATGGTATTTGTATTCATCATTTGTTGAATAATGTGGTAACTGGTTACCATGGCAAAGGACTTGTTGGGTTGGTTTTAAAAGCGTCCAAGGCTTATAGAGTTGTTGACTTTGAAAAGACATTTGCTGATGTGTGTAATATCATTCCAACAATTGGTAATTACCTAAGGGCTGCCGATGTGAACAAATGGGCTCGATGTAAATTTCCTGGATACAGATATGACATAAGGACAACCAATCCTGCTGAATCTATCAACTCCGCTCTGCGTTCTCCGAGAGAATATTCAGTCATTCCTTTGTTGGACAGTATCAGAGAAATGTTGACACGGTGGTTTTATAAGCGTAAGAAACTGATTTCAAAGCATAAACATGGTCTGACCAAATATGTTGAGAAAAAGATTGAGAGGAGAACAAGGAAAGGTCGAACATTTGCAGTTTACCCTGTCACCGAAGGTCGCTTGCTTGTTAGAGGTGATATATTTGACTGCTTAGTTGATTTGGATAGACAGAGTTGTTCATGAGGGAAGTACGACCTGATGAAGATCCTTTGTAGGCACGCAATTAAAGCTGGTTTTCATGTTGGCAGAGATCCACACACATTGACTGATTTGATGTACACGACATGAGCTTGGAGAGAAGCTTATCAGGAAACCATAAATCCTATTGTTGTTCCTAAGGATACTTGGTCCATTCCAGATGATGTTAACAAATTGAACGTGCTACCACCGGACACAAGAAAAGCAGCTGGAAGGACAACGCAGATACGAAACCGTTGAAGATAAAATTCGGTCTTCGCAAACATCACAAGAGAGACAGCCTCGAAAATGTAGTAGATGTGGTATAAGTGGGCACAACAGAGCAAATTGTAGAGTACCAATCTAGTCTTCCACAAATGATAAGGGTGATATTGTAAATGGCTCGATTTTACATGTGTTTCATGCTTTTAATTTTTTTCTGTAACAGGATTCAACAACTGTTGGTATTCAAGTTCAAGGCTCGATTTTACATGTGTTTTTCGCTTTGTCATTACAACTCTGTTTCACATGCTTTTGGTTCTAAATTGTTTGAAATTTGTTTTCATTGACATTGTCATACATTACGATCATGTTTTCCATTTGATTTGCAATGATGTTTATAGTTATGTATGTTTGAACAGAACTAAACCAAACATAACACAAAGAAGCAGACAATCGACATATTGTTGTACTCATCATATTTAGCTTAAGAACAGAACTCTAAAAACCAAACAAAACCATCATATTCATCATAACACAAAGAAACAGTAGACTGATTTCATTCTTGGCTTCTAAAGTTACCTAAAAGCCATAGAATGCTTCCTAAACAACCTAATTCAAATGATTTTTTCTGCTTCTTAACTTCCTCTTCCACTGTCATTTTCAAACTCTTTTTGAGATCTTCAATCTCTTGTGTAATTCCCAATTTCTGAGCCTCTACCCTTCGAATCTCATCAAGCAAAGCTTCATCAACCCACTTAAATAAATGTTTTTCTTTTTTTCGCTGCATCGAAA
Organism: Eruca vesicaria subsp. sativa; assembly: GCA_932364175.1. Classification (NCBI taxonomy): domain Eukaryota; kingdom Viridiplantae; phylum Streptophyta; class Magnoliopsida; order Brassicales; family Brassicaceae; genus Eruca; species Eruca vesicaria. The sequence continues at coordinate 234,985 of CAKOAT010371820.1, forward strand.
CCAAGTTCATGTGAGTACCAATCGAAACCAAATTCGCAATCTAATAAGACGAAAACATCAAAGATACAAAAGAACTCTTGAACAAAACTAAAAGAGAATGTGTAGACAAAACAAATCCGCATTTCAATCAGAAATCAAGTTCATGTGAGTACAAATCGAAACCAAGTTCATTGAAATCCCAATCTAATAAGACGAAAATCATCAAAGATACAAAATAACTCTATAACAAAACTAATAGAGGTTGTGTAGACAAAACAAATCCAAATTTCAATCAGAAATCAAGTTGAAACGATGAACCTGTGCTCCTATTTCGCATCTATAGAACCGTCGGTATGGATTCTCAGAAGTTCTCGAATAGAATATCACAACCCCTCTCTCACACCAGCACCTTGACGGCACTTCCTGCGAAAACCGCCTTCCGTTACTCATGGAGAAAATGGAGAGAGGCGCAAAGAAACTGCTACGAGAAAAAAGAAAAATGGGTTTTTTGTTATTTATATGTCGGGTATTTAGGTTACTTTTGGATCTAATTTGGGTGGGTTTATATGGCTGTGTTGGATCTATAAGTTGGGTTTAGTGTTTAGCTAGGTAAGAGTATTCTAATCATTTGAAAGATGTACTCTAACTTACGAAGATCATTACTCACTTAGGTTAGGGTATGTTGAGTACTTTTTTTGTAGTTTATGATATGTTTAGGGTCTCACTTAGTTTAGAGTATGTTTAGGGTCTCAATTAGTTTATCCACAATATATATGTCATTTTATATTAATATCTAGTTTAATAATATAATTATATAGACATATTTTCATAAAAATATGATCAACATTTCTCTTATCATGTACCATAAAACGAAATAAGATTTCTCATATTATATACCATAAACTAAAATGAAATAAACATATTTAAATGGAAGAATATATACTTAAATTAGTTTAGGGTCTCACTTAGTTTAGGGTACGTTTAGGGTCTCAATTAGTTTAGGGTCTCACTTAGTTTAGGGTATGTTAAGGGGCTCAATTAGTTTTCTTGTAGTTTAGGGTATGTTTAAGGTCTCATTTAGTTTTCTTGTAGTTTAGGGTATGTTTTCGCTTCGTTTACAAATTTATTTCTTAGAAATCATAATCATAAATATCCACAAAACAATTACCTTAAAATAAGCATACTTTCTAGTTTAGGCATTCTACAATCATAAAAGTCCTAATTAAAAATCATACAAATTAGAATGAAGGTCCAGAATAAGGTCCACTCGTTCATCTCGCATCTCACGCGTTCTTGAATACTCATGAGACAGAAACACATCACTGGTACCACTGAATGAGATGACCGAGAACAACTGACCCTGCAAAACAATTATACCATCAAAAGCTATTCAAAATATTTACAGAAATCATGAAGAAGACAAGAACAAATGTACATACATTCTGAGGAAATAAGTTCTCAATCTGAATGATGTCTTCATAAGAAACCTTTGCAACTCCTTTCCAATTGGCACACATTGGACCTATGAAGTTCTCACTGATTCTTGTGCCTAATATTTCTCCAAAATCAGGAACTGCTTTCATGATCCATATCTGAAAAGCGTAGGTGAAACCCTCTAAAATGTAGCTCTCCTTGTTACTCAGCTTCTTCCTAGTCTTGTCAATTGACTGCATCAAGAAGTCAAAGGAGTAAAGACCCCAATGAAATTTTCGAACCTTGTCCAGATCCATCACCAGCTTAATGTACAGATGAGGGATGTTCACCTTCTCATCTTTCCCATCACCACACCCATGATCACACACAAGTATATCAGTCTCAACCTATCAACCCGACTCCACTTGTGAACTTCTTCTAGATGAGTTTTCCTGATCGACTTCAACGAAATCTTCCCACCACTCTTTAGTATGTCACTCCAAAAACCCCCGTCATATTTCCAATTAACTACATCGCTGCCACTGTCCTGTGAAACCTTGAGACCGGTCACAGCATGATACTCCTGAAGGGTAAACCGGAGAGGCCTCCTCGCAAAGGCAAACCACTTCTCATGTCTCTTTGAGGTAATGATCTCCCTACACAAGAAGCTATGCACCAGTTTTTCAGAAAATTTGAGCCGGTTTTCCTCAATAGCCATGATGTGTTTGAAAATATGATCAGCCTTCACATCATCATATTCAGCAGACATAGCATTCTTCAGATCCTCGAGCACTTCTATCCGACAGCTATTTTTGATCTTCTTAACTTGAGGTTCGAGCCCCTCTCCATACAAACGTTTAGGTAGCTTTAATTCCATACCTACAAAAGACAAAACATAATAACAAAAGACAAAACATAATTTTAGTATAATGAAATTTATTCAAATTGAAAAAATAACTCAAGAGTGAAACAAAACTGAAACAAAATCAGTAAACAACCTATATCACAAAAAAATAAACAAGAACAAATTTGATTCATGTCGATGCTCCTAAAAAATTAAACAAATATTGATTGCTCCTAAAAAAATCAAACAAATATTAATCCTAGTCAAAGAAACTAACATAAGAGTGAAACAGAGACTAAGACAAACGAAACAAAGACAAAGACTAAGACAAGCGAAATCACTTCATCAACCAAACTGTAAACAAACGATATTAATTCTTCAATTTTGACTGTAAACAAAAAAAACATAGAATAGAAGAAAGCCAACAATTTAATAAATTCTTCTGAAATCAAGTAGTCAAACGGTTCAGGAGAGTCCAAAGTTCATCAATCCATAAAAAGGAAAATCTATTCAGAAATAAAAAATCATAATCATCTAACAAACTTAGTCAAATCAAGAACCCGATTCCTTGACTCGATTCACTTAATGGGTTCATAAATACGATAACAACACTATTATTCTTACCATAATTCGAACATGCAAAGAGGAACTCGAGGAACACAAAACATAGCAACAAAAATCCTAATCATTTTAGAAGCATGCAAAGATATAAGGTTGTCTAGGATTATCAACCTGATGAGATAACAGTAGAAAGGTTCTTCTTTTCGAGAAATTAGTTCCGAAGAACCAGAGGAGAGAAGCGGAGGTGGAGAAGAAAACCGGAGAACCGTAGCAGCGAAGCGGAGGCGGAGGAGAGAAAAGGAGAACGAGATGAGAGAACCGAAGGCAGAGGAGAGAAGCGGAGGCGGAAGAAACCACCGGAGAACCAGAGGAGATAAGAGGAGGAGAAAAGCGGAGACGCGGAGTAGAGAAGCGGAGAGGCGTAGAGAGCCGAGAGAACACTCGATTGCCTTAAAACTGATGATCTATCAGCTGATTTCACCGGAGAAGACACAATCTCCTTCCCATATCTTTATGTTCTTGTCGAGAGAGAGAGAGAGAGAGAGAGAGAGAGAGAGAGAGAGAGAGAGAGAGAGAGAGAGAGAGAGAGAGAGAGAGAGAGAGAGAGAGA